>ML378438.1:0-49541 GCA_005239525.1 Nicotiana knightiana
TTTGTTGTTGGTGAGGGCATATGATCTCATGAACGATTGGTAATGTTGTAAACTTTCTTGTTGAGTTGCTGCGTGGATTGAGAGAGCTTAGTGGTTACAAGTCGAATCTTGAGGTTTGGTGGTTGCAAATAGGTTGTTGGTATGATTGAGTAAATTGTTATACTTGGGCATGTTTAAAAAAGGGGAAGAATGTGAAATTTTGTATGTTCATACTTGATTGCCGGTATCGATCATAGTCAAGGGGTAAGGTGTGNCATAAGTAGGAATGATTCGGGATCAATTGGGGCGAAACACGCGAAATTAGAGCCAAAACGGACGGAACCGGGATTTTGCGATTTTGGGCGCCACAGGAAGGGCACGCCACCTGTGGCTCTGGAGGCAGAAAGTTCATGAGGGGCAGCGCCCTGGTGGGCGCCCGGTGCTAGCCAGGGCACCGGTGACATGATTTTTTCCTATTTTGCCTGGGACATGGTTATTTCGTCCCTAAACCTACCCAACACGTATAAAAGCAAGTCTAAGCTTATTTTTGAGGGTTGGATGCCATTTGGGAGAGAATATACACACGGAATTTCTAGGGAGCGAAGGATTCTCAATTTCGTTCATCTTTTTCTAGTATTTACAATTAATTCAACAACTATGCAATTGTTTGATATAAGCATGAGTGGCTAAACACCCAGTGTTCTGGGGTTGTGGTTTAGCCATGTATATTGTTGTTCGACATTAGCTTAACCTTGATTATAGTTTACTCAATATATGGTTTCTTCTTCAATTCTGTGTTTAATTGCTTAATTGTCTGTCCAGCAGTTAGGTTCTATATACTATCTACGCTATGCTTGGGAAAGCCGCGTATAGATTAGAGAAGAGTTGAAGAGAGCACGATCTTAACCCTTCAGAGGAGCGGATTTGTGGTTAGGATAGGAATATACCTAGTCACCGTGCTTAATTGAACATCATAATCTTAGTACGTTCTGATAGATTAATTTCATAGGAATATAGGCGTTAATCTATTGAGAATAGGCGTGTAGTGCTTCGGGAGAAGTCTGATAGAGCATTTATCGATTAATTAGCAAACATGAGTGATTTATATGAAAGGGAGAGTTAATTAGAATGCAATACGAGTGGTGAATTGATCACAACCCTGGAATATTTGTCTCTATTGAATACACAACAATCAACTCGTTACTTGATAATTAGTTATTTCTTAGAATCATAGTATAGCATAGTTACATTATTGGATTTTTTTTTGGGTTGATTAAATAACAATTATAGTGAATTAGTGAGTAGTCTACACAAGTTTCTGTGGGTTCGACATTCGATTTATCATTATATTACTTGTACGACCACGTATACTTGCATGTGCGTTTGGGACCAACAAGTTTTTGGCGCCGTTGCCGGGGACTTGAATATAGATTACTTTCTAGTTTTCACTTTAATTGTTTATTTTCATCTAGTCTAACGTTACTTGATCTTTGCTCTAATCTCAAGAACTTCGATTGAATGCATATGGTCAGAAGCCAGGACAGACTTGACGGCTTTGACCCCGAACATGAGAGAACATTTCACAGGAGGTTGAGGGAAGCAAGGGATACAGACAATATTCAGGACCTCATTCAAATTCCTATGAACATGGCAGAGGAACAACACATGGTTGTTCAGGAGGTAGCAATGCCCAGTATTGCTAATGTTACCTCCAGCATCGTGAAGCCCAGAATCACTGGGCACTTTGAGCTGAAACAGAGCATGATCCAGCTACTTCATGCAAACGGGCAGTTTATGGGTCTTCCACACGAGGATCCACAACAGCACATTCTAAATTTCTTGGAAATCAGTGATACTTATATCACTAATGGGGTCACGCCAGATTATGTGAGGCTTACGCTTTTNTTTGAGCTGAAACAGAGCATGATCCAGCTACTTCATGCAAACAGGCAGTTTATGGGTCTTCCACACGAGGATCTACAGCAGCACATTCTGAACTTCTTGGAGATTAGTGATACTTATATCACTAACGGGGTCACGCCAGATTATATGAGGCTCATGCTTTTCCCATTCTCTCTGTTGGGCGAAGCAAAGTGATGGCTAAAGGCAGAACCAGCTAATTCCATTACATCATGGAATGATTTGGCGAGAAAATTTCTGGCAAGGTTCTTTCCTTCAGGAAAAACTGCAAAGATCAGGAGTGAGATAGTTTCCTTTCGNACGAATCGTTATATTCAACATGGGAAAGGTTCAAGGGGCTACTCAGAGACTGTCCTCATCATAATCAGACAAACGAAGTGTTAGTTCACACTTTCATAGAAGGGCTCCATCCCCAAACAAATATTGTGGTAGATGATGCAGCTGGAGGTCAAGTATTGGAGAAGAACTATGACGAAATATTTGCATTATTGAACAAATTCTCCAAAAGCAATCCGGATTGGCAAGGAGATATGTGTAGGAATACGGTACAAAAATCACAAGGGGTTCTTGAATTAGATGTTGTCTCAGCCTTGTCAGCACAGATCTCTACGCTGACCAACCAAGTCAATCAGATGACCATGATCATTAACAAGAAACAAGCCCAGCTAGTGCAACCAGTGCAACAGATTCAGGTATTTCGTGAAGTCTGTGGAGAGGGTCAATTGAGATAAAAGTCAATTACGGGAAAATAACAATAAATCACACCAAATATGTAAGTAGAACAATAGCAGCTCGAAGTAAAGGCACAATGTATACACGGGGAAACATATATCACATCATAATGCATGTCCCTCGTCCTCACCTGCGCGAAAACACCCTTCGTGCCATGAACTCACAATAATTTGGCACGGCATCACCCTTCGTGCATTAGCACTCAATCACAATATCACGCACGGCATCACCCTTCGTGCTTTTACTCTCAATAATATGGCACGACATCACCCATCGTGCTTTTAAATTTCAATAATATGGCACGGAATCAACCTTCGTTCTTTTACTCTCAATAATATGGCACGACATCACCCTTCGTGCTTTTACACTCTTCCTTACTCAAACAAATGAAATGATAGCATTCAGACAAGGGAATCAACATCATAAACAATAATAGAAACCATACTGTCCCGGCAAGGGAGTCAACAATGGAAACAATATCATCAACAACATAAACAGTAATAGAAACCATATTGTCCTGGCAAGGGAGTCAACAATGGAAGCAATATCATCAACAACATGAACAATAATAGAAACCATACTGTCCCGACAAGGGAGTCAACAATGGAAACAATATCATCAACATGATGAACAATAATAGAAACCATACTGTCTCGGTAAGGGAGTTAACAATGGAAACAATATCATCAACATCATGAACAATAATAGAAACCATAATGTCCCGGCAAGGGAGTCAACAATGGAAACAATATCATCAACAACATGAACAATAATAGAAATCATACTGTCCTGGCAAGGGAGTCAACAATGAAAATAATATCATCAACAACATGAACAATAATAGAAACCATATTGTCCCGGCAAGGGAAACAACTATAACCAATCTTGCTTAATTAATTAGCTTCACGAAATAAATCCCAACTTAAATCAATGCTCCGCAATAGGAAATGCCAAGAAAATACCATCAACATATATAATCCTCAAGTTAGGCCTAAGTAGTGCATAATGAAAGATTATATCAATCACAATATACGACCCACGAGCATGCTTGACACCAACACATAATACTCTAATTACTACTAAACAATTAGAGGGCGAGATTATGCTAATTCTAGTCAAATAGGCAGTTTATGAAGGAAGATATAGCACGACGGTAGAAAAGTTAAAGTCTTCAGTTAAGTCAATTAAGATCAAATAAGCAACAAAAGAAAACTAAACAGGTAATTTCTAATTTAAGTAGAAAGAGATGAACTAGCAATCGGAACTCAGATATAAAAAATACAACTTCATACACAAGGAATATAAGGACCTAAGAATCCTAAAACGCCAACCTATTTGCAAATAAGTCTGAGTACGCCTCGTCACCTCGCGTACACGGGCTACAATCAACATAGAAGACTCAATCCTAAAGGATAGTTCCCCCACACAAGGTTAGGCAAGATACTTACCTCAAAGACGACAATCTGGTACTCTAAAATGAACTTCTCGGGTGAAAAGATCTCCGGACGGCTCAAAATCAACTAAAACAACTTTGAAATACATATAAAACGTATAAGGAACTATTCCGAGTAATAAAGTTTCAGTCTTTACAAAAATATAAAAATCGACCCAAAAGTTGACCCCCGGGCCTGCACCTTAGAACCCATCAAATTTTACAAAATCCAAATACCCATTCCGATACGAGTTCAACCATACAAAATTTATCGAATTTCGATATCATTTGATCTCTCAAATCACGATTTTTCATTTTAGAAGTTTTCTTTCAAAACCAACATTTTCTCAACTCAAAACACAAATTAAATTATGAAAATAAAGATAAAATCATGGAATATATTTAATTCTAGTTGAAGAACACTTACCCAATCGAATTGTGTGAAAAACCCCTCAAAAATCGCCCAGAACTGAGCTCTAGAAGTCAAAATATGATAAAAATGGCTCAACCCTCGAATTTGGAATATATTCTGTCTGCCCAGATATTTGTTCAATGCGATCGCGGACGAGAAGATGCGATCGCATAAAAGGAAAAATTCCACTAGTCAAATTGTGCTATGCGATCACGTAAGGAGTGAAGCGATCGCATAGAAGGAAAATTTTACTGACCAAAAAAAGGTTCTATGCGATCGCGAATGAAGTAATGCGATCGCATATAAGAAATTTTCTGCTGCCCCACGCCACTGTGCAATCGTGAACCAGTATATGCGAACGCGATGAAGAGAAAAACCTGGGCGGATCACAGCACACTATGCGATCGCGGCTCTTCCTATGCGATCGCATAGAAGGGAACATCAGAAGCATAACAACAGTGAAAAATGAGAGAAAATTGAGCCAAAGCCTATCCGAAACACACCCGAGGCCCCCGGGACCCCGTCTAGACACACAAACTAGTCTTATAACCTAACACGGACTCGCTCGAGGTTTCAAATCACATGAAACAACATCAAAATGACGAATCAAACCAAAAATCAAACTTATGAATTTCCAAATCTTCAAAGATCAAAACTCGTGCTGAAACCTATCAATTCAACCCGGAATGACGTGAAATTTTGCAGACAAGTTACAAATAACACAACAGACCTGCAGTCATTCCCAGAATTCCATTCCGAGCCCGATATCAAAATTTTACCTATCGGCCGAAATCGCCAAAATTCTAATTTTCGCCAAATTACTTCAAATTACTCTAAGGACCTCCAAAACTAATTCCGGAAGCGCGCCTAAGTCCAAAATCACCATACGAGGTTGTTGACATCGCCCAAAACTCATTCTGACCGTTTACACAAAAGTAAAACCCTCGGTCATCTTCCATCGCTTAAGCTTCCAAAACTAAAATTTTCCTTCCAATTTGACTCCGGGTTATCCGGTAACTGAATCCAACCACGCATGTCGGTCGATATACACAATGTGAAGTTCAAGACCTTACGCCACCGAACGGAGCTTAAATTCTCAAAACGACTGACCGTGTATGTGTAGAAATATTACATTTCGTCCGACTCTTCGACGGCTCAATAAGAACCTCGATTCTGAGTTGATATGTGACGATAAATGAGCACCTCGGGAGGTTCGCTCGAAGGTTGAATTTTCGAAGCCTTTTTATTGAGGGTTGATTGCTTCAAAGCCCTTTTATTCATGCCGAGGGTAGCCTGATTAACCGGTTATTTTCGAAGTATTTGAAGGCCTGTAATTTTATGGCAGCAGTCGGACGTCTCCGAGCAGCGTTAATTTGACCAGAGCCTTTTGATATGACCGTAGCCTTTATGTTTGGCCGTAGCCTTTTAGTCCTCGAGTGAGATAGCCTTGCATATTACATTTTGTAGAAAAGTTGTATATCTATTATTTTGCAATGTATAAATATTATATATGTGTGTATGTGTATACACACATACATACATCATATATACATCATATATATATATATATGTGTGTGTGTGTGCGCGCGCGCGCGCGCGCGCACACACATATATATACAACTTTTTTACAAAGCTATAATTTATTAAAATTATCATGTATGTACAACTTTATACATACATATATGTACATATGTTGCACTTAATATACACTAAGGATACACTTACACACACACACACACATGCATACACACACACACACACAAAAAAAAAAAAACACACACACATGCATACGCGCGCGCGCGCGCACACACACACACACACACACACACACACATATATATATATATATATATATATATATATATAGTGTATATTTAGTGTATGCCAAGTGTATTTTGTATCATGAATGTATAATCTATCTAAAACTCTTAGATAGGTTATATAAATTCTTAGAAATTGCTCATGTACTTGTGACACCGGGTTTTGAGATGTGTTTGGGATAAATTTGCTAAAACGGAACATTTAAACCATAGTATTTACTTAACAGATTTTGCTTAGTTATTTCGTAATAAGTCAAAGGTAATGATTTTCCATAAATGCTAAAATAGAAAACTATTTCAATTAATTAATGATTGGCTTGCCTGACAATGATGTCCGGCGCCATCACGACCTCATGAATTTTAGGTCGTGACAGAGAGGGAGGGGGTGCGCTGCCTTTTCAAGAGTTGGGGGTCTGATTTTTTAGTCTATTTTTCTTTTTTTTTCCGGAAATGCCTAGCGTTTTCTAATTAAAATGCCTAGCGTTTTTAATTATAAGAGGCGTAAGGCGGGTCGGGCAGACGAGTCGGGCACGGTATTGGGTTGAGGAGGATGCTTAAAGCAATTGGGCCAATTAGATTTGGTTCAGTCCAATTTGAAGCTCAAAGACAAAACCTTTTCTTTCTTCCAATTATTTAAATTTATTGTATCCCTTTCACCCAATATTCCCAAATTAATCCTATTTTGCAAAATTAGCCTACCTACTACTTAATTTATCAATTAGCCAATTAATTACCTTAATAATGCAAACTAATAAAAAAAATTTCTAATTTGAAAGCCAAAAGTTAAAAATGTAAAATGACTAAGGTATTATTATATTTTTATTTTTATTTTTGATTTTCATTTACTAATGCTTTTAATTAATGTAATTAAAACCTAAATGCAATTAAGGTCTAAAATGCTATGAGATAAAAAATTAAACATTTTAAATGATTTTTATGGTTTAAAAACACTCTAAATATGCATCAATAACTCTAAACTATTTTGGAATACTTTTAGGAGTGATTTGCATTAGGGAAAAAATTAGGTGCTCACATCTATTAACACTCGGATAGATGTAATTCTTGTTACAACGAGTATGTGTCAAAGTATTCAAGACCTTCACGTTGTCTAAACCCTTTAACAACTAATCTTGCTTTATATTTGTCAATAGTACCATCAGCTTTCATTTTCTTTTTGAAAATCCACCTAGAACCCAAAGGTATTTTTCCTGGAGGAAGATCAACCAATTCCCAAGTATGATTACTTAATATGGATTCTATATCACTATTGATTGCCTCTTTTCAGTAGCGAAATTTGCCATAAAAACTGTCCCGTTGGGTCCAACGGGAGCATAAGTAGTAAACAACTCCTTGTTAGCACAACTATGACGAGTTGCCCCGAATCAATCCACCATTCTCTAGGATTTCCGACTAGGTTGCATTCCGAAAGCATGGCACATAAATCGTCTATTTCATCATTCTTCTCAATCATATTGGCTTGGCTTTTCTTCTTGTCCTTCTTTGGTGCACGACATTCAGCAGCCTTGTGTCCAACCTTTCCACAGTTGTGGCAATTACCTTTGAACTTCTTCTTGCTTGGGTAGTTCTTTGGTCAGGACGACTTCTTTCTCTTTTTGCTTGTCGAAACCTGCTCAACAATATTTGTGAGCACCTAATTTTTGATCATTTGTAGATTTTTTTTACTATGTTTTAGTATGTAAATATCTTTAAATTTAATCTAGATATTTAAATTTTTTTTATTACCTTTTATAGATTTTACTTTAAAAAAAACAAATTAAATTAAAATGACAAAAGATACGTCCTCTTTTAATTTTAGAAAGATTAGTGATTTTGCAAGTGTTCCGTAGTAGTATTTGTAAGATAGTTTAGCTAACATATAGAATACACACAGCAACATAGATATAGGGAGGGAGATACGGAGAGTACAACTGGAAATGGAGCTGCTTTCCACCCAAAATCCTCCATTAAACCCCAACCAAAAACAGCCTTCTTCCTCAACTGAAAACCAGTAGCTTTTCTCCATAGAAATTGCCTCAAACTCCGATCCAGCACCAAAACACCCCAAACCAACGTGAAATGCAAAGGATTTGGGCTACGAGGAACAAAAGGGTTACGTTCTTCCCTTGTTGCATAATAATTTTTATAAGATTTGAACTTCTTGAAGACCAAATTGGACAAGAAATTAAGCAAAGAATTGCCAAAAGTCTTTATAAGTTATCATGACGCAATAACCAATTCCTAATGTCTTGGACTCCATATAATAGAAAGACATAAATTCATTTAAAAGTGAGACAAAGAATTCATATAGAGTTTCCATTAGTGTCAAAAGCAAATTGATAGATTAATTCGTTGAAACTATACTGTGATATAGGAATTGCCTTTTAAGAATTATAGCTTGTTACAATAATGGGATACGATAGAGTGTAATGATTATGAGATAAGTGCTGCCTGAAGCCCAAAAGAAAAATAAAGACGTCCATATCTATCCATGTGCCCCCCAATTTTTCTCACATACATATAGCTAGCATACCTTTCTATAACTCTTGTACATTTCCCCCCAATAAATTTCCCAACTTTGGACCATCATATAACCCCAAATTTTAGGAAAAATAATTAATCCATGAATATTGTAGCTTGTTTTAGGTGCGCTTAATAAACTTACTGTGACTATGGGTATAGTTCCCGTGACATTGTCACGGTACATAATCCCCAAGTCGAGTGTGCGTTTCACGTGACTGGACCATCACTTCAAATAAAAAATAAAAATAAATATGTTGTAAATCGTGGGTGCGTTTCACGTGGCGCGATTCACAATGTATACAAAAATAAACGGGTGCGCAACATCGCCACATGTTCAAATTAATTCCAAAAATACTAAAAGCGGTATAAAAGATAAAATGCACAATATTTCCAAACATGTATTGGATCAATAATTAGGCCATTTATTATTAGTTGAGCGACCGTGTTAAAACCACGGAACTCGGGATTGCCTCATACTTTCTCCCGGATTAACAGAATTTCTTACCCGATCTTTTAATTTTCGCAGACTTTAAACATAGTCAAATTTCCTTGATTTGGGATTTTAAAATAAACCGATGATTTGGGACTCCATAAATTATCCCAAGTGGCAACTCTGAATCAATAAATAATCTCATTTTGGTTAATGTCACTTAAATTGGAAAAACTCCCCTATCTCCCTCGGAAAAAAAAAGGAGGTGTGACAATATTTGCACCCATTATTGTTAAATTTCCACAAGACTTCTTTTCTACAACCTTGTTGTCCTCTTCAATCCTTAAACGAACAATAAGGTCTTCCAACGTCATCTCCTTGCGCTTGTGTTTCAAGTAGTTTTTAATGTCCTTCCGCATTGGAGGCAACTTTTCAATAAATGACGCAACTTGAAACGCTTCATTTATGACCATACCTACAATCATAAATTTAGAATTGGTAATATAATCAATATATTTAATAAAAATATTGATTTGATTTATACCTTCGACAAGGAGGTCATGAACGATGACTTGCAGTTTTTGAATTTGTGTAATGACAGACTTACTGTCAACCATTTTAAAGTCCAAGAACTTCTTGACAACAAACTTCTTAAGTCCAGCATCTTCTGTCTTGTACTTCTTTTCAAGAGCGTTCCACAACTCTTTTGAAGTTGACACTGTAAACGTTGTACAAGCCATCTTCTAAAAAACTCTATATATTATTTTTGCATAAGAAGTCAGAATGTTTCCATGCCTCCATGACCACAAATCGTTCATTAGCCGGAGTCTCTTCTCTCAAGACTAGAACGTCCTCGCTGATAAAGCGCTATAGACTGAGTGTGGTCAGGCAGAAGAACATTTTCTGCTGCCAGCGTTTGAAGTCCACACCAGAATATTTTCCTGGCTTTTCTGCCAGTGCCATCGCCCATGCAGGCGTTGTGCGACTTGAAGACGTCGTAGCTATTGCAGCAGTAGTCGTTCCAACATAAACATTTTGTTGTTCTGTACTTGTTGTCATTTTTTTATAAATTAAATTGACACAAACATAATTAGTATCTCGGTGAAGTTTTTATACCTTCAAACCGAATACAAACAACTGAGTAGAAAATCACAAAGATTTTAATCTCGGATTGAGTAGAAGTTACAAAGACTTTAATCTCAAACTGGAGTAGAAAATCTGAAGATTTTAATCTCCAAAATGAGAGTAGAAAATCACTACGATTTTAGTCTTCCAGACCCAAAAGTAAGATGAATACATAAATAAATACTAAATTACTTAAGCTTGTTATCTCACTGTATTTAAAACCAGAAAATCAGTAAACGTTAGTTTAAGAAAACAAAACATAAAAAATTCCGAGCCCACAAGTTTCTTGTGTGTCCTTCAGGAATTTAATTCCCTCATAGTTGCCGAAGTTTCAGATTAATTCCTCCCATGATAGAGCGGAATAACTATTTTATGATAGGGATATTTCAAATCATAGAACTTCGGCGAACTCAAATAGCGGAGAAAATCACATAAAATGCTTATATTTTTGCTTTTGAAAAAATAATGCAGAGTGTAGAAGATAGAGGGGAGAGATGTTCAAATTTTGGTAGTGAAAAATGAGGCTAAGCCTCTCTATTTATAGCCAACGTAGTTGAGTTCCAACAGGTACAAAGGTGCCTATTCGTTGATAAGGTGTCTATTCAGCAGAAATTATTTAAATTTCTGTTGAATGGAATATTTGCTCGCGAACTCGACCGTTGGAAAATAATTCAACGGTCTCCAAATTCATATTTTTCCGTGAAAAAATATTAGAAATTAAATGATGGAAAAGGAAAATAAATTTGGTCCAAGAAATTACCAATCAATCATATCAATTAACCAAATCCGAATCCGAAGCCGACAACGACGGCTCAAGACTTTCTCTTTTCTCAACTCTTTAAGAGGTAGAAGAAGTGCTTCCATATATAAGCACATGAATGTTCCTCTTCCTATCCAATGAGGGACAAAGTTCCTTTGTAAAATAAACTAATTCAAAATTTTATTTTTCTCCATTTCTTTTCCCACCGTTTTTCATTCACACCTCTTTTATTTTTACTAACAAAACCCAATAGACAAAACACTCCCTAATAAAAGTAACTACTTTATATCTAAGACTTGAATCTGAAATCTTTAGTTAAAGATGAAATACTTACTATTTGCAAGCCTTATTGGTGCATAGGATTTGCTTATTCAACTCTTGCTCTTCGACCCTCTTTTGCTTGTGGTATCTAAAAAATTTAAGAAGTTTGTTAAAGAAAGGGGGACAAGTGCACAAATAGTCATTCTCGGGGATGCTATTTAGAGATTATTAATACTTCTTTTGTCCTGAAATTTTAAACTAAAAATCTTAACTTCAGAACAATTCAAAATATTTTTTTTTCCTAAAAGTTGAACTGAAAAACTGAAATTCAGGATACACTGGCTAATTCCTAAATAACAGCCATTTAAAGTAGTTACCTGGTGTCATTTCTACAAAGAAAGGACACATAGCTTAGACCCTTCTTAATAGGGGTATAATTCAAAAATAGCCAGATTTAGAAGTGGTAATTGAAAAATAGCCACAATTTCAAAAGTAATTGAAATTTAGCCACTTTTCATATAAAAATAAATCTGAACAAAAATACCGTTCAAATCCAAAAAATATTCCAGCATAATATACTGGAGTTCGAATTTTTTACATGTGAACTTCCAGCATAATATACTGGTCCAGCATAATATGAAGGAAATTCATACACATGTGCTCCAATCTCCAGTATATTATGCTGGAACTTTTCGTGTACTGGAGTTCCAGCATAATATGCTGGAAGTTCATAGAGGTGCATTGTCACGACCCAAAATCCTGTAAAAGGTCGAGATGGCCGCGAACACCATTGACAGGCAAGCCAACACTAAATAGTAAATTAAATTCTCATTTTAGTGCTTCTTAAAACATAAATTTCCTTCAATTTAACTAGTAATAAACAGACTTTAAGGAATAATATTAACGTTTTCAAATTTCAGTACTAAACATCCCATAATTATCCCAGAACCCGGTGTCACAAGTGCATGAGCTTTTACTAGGAAGTAAAATAAAATACAACAACTGTCCAGAGTATAATTTTGGACAGAAAGGGGATACAAGTACTCGGAAGGAGACTCTGTTGGCTACGGATTGTCTCAAAGATGTAGCTCACCTAAGTCCCCGTATCAACCACGATGTTGTGCCCACAAGGCCACAATTATGTACATGTACATCAAAATGTACATCAAGTGTAGTATGAGTACAAAAATAACATGTACCCAGTAAATATCCCGTCTAACCTCGAAGAGGTAGTGACGAGAGGTCAACTTCGACACTTACTAGTGGTCAAATTAATATAATTAATGTGACGCTTAACATGAAGTCATGATCAAATAACAGATAACAACAGGAAGTGACAACTTCTTTCATAATTATAATTTCAGTTCTCATCATTTCAGTTAACAACTTATATCTCAAGGCATTTAAGCAGTTCAAATCACAGAAAGTACCAAGAAAATAGCATGCGAAAATAATGCCTAGGTCGTACGACCCGATCCAACATACGTGCGACGCGGTCAAATAGAAATAATAGAGTTATCCGCTCGCGAATCATACATGCGATGCAGGTACTCATAGATACACACATTCAAACAATCAATCCAGACTTCATCAGGAAAACAATTACCCAAGGAAATGACAATTTCTCTTTTAATGGTCAAGAATATGGTGTTTAATCCTTTTAGAAATTCATTTGCCAAGTTCGATATGATTTAAGCATTTTAAATTTATCAGTAAAATTACAAGTACGGAAAGTAAAACATGTTTTTGGGTCCTAGACTACCCGTACATAAGCATAATAGTAGCTACGCACGGTCTCTCGTCACCTCGTGCGTACGTAGCCTCCACAAATAGTAGCACATAATTAATTATTTCACCTATAGGGACAATTCCCTTTACAAGGTTAGAAATGAGACTTACCTCGTTCTGAAGTTCCATAACCGGCTTCCAAGCCCTTCTGATGACTCAAATTGATGCATAACACCCCAAAACTAGCCAATAATTACGCAAACTCATTAATATATGATCAAATACCCATAAGAATCCAATTTATAACAATTACTAACCCCGATCGAGAAGTTGACAAAAATTGCCCTCGGGCCCACATGCCCGGATTCCAAAAAATTTCGAAGATAAACATTACCCATAACATCACGAACTCAAATATATAATTTATTCTTAATTCCATGCCCAAATTCGTGGTCAATATCCAAAAATATCAAGTTTTTAGGTTTTCTACCAAAACCTCAAATTTTCACTAATTAAAATCTATATATAATTCAAGTATTTAACTTGCAATAGGTGGGAATCACTTACCTTGACATAAATGATGAAGATGGAGCTCCAAAATCGCCCCTAGGTCGTATCCCATGGAGAAAATGAGATGAAATGAGCCAACCATTTTTTGCAAACTTATACACTGCCAGACAACTCTTCTTTGCGTTCGTGGGCCTCCCATCGCGTTCGCGAAGAACAAAAATTCTCGAAAAGCCATTCCAAAGTCTTTTCAGATAGCCTCTAGTATAATGGTCATAAAGTTTTGCAAAAAACTCCAAATGACAAATAATTTAACGTTATGAAAACTAGACTCCAAGATCTGCAACTTTTATGTTTTGGTCGTTTCTCAATTCTTTATATATTTCGAGATATAAGCTGCAAAAATTAGCCCTGTGCAACACAAATTTCTTCTTCATCTTCCCGGACAGTCTGTAGTGTACCAGCCATAACTCTTTTTACAAAAATCCAAATGCTAAATGGTTTACCTTCCGAAAACCTAGACACAAAGAGGTATAACTTTTATTTTAATATCATCTCAAAATTTCATATAAATTGTGAGATATGAGCCTCCGAAGTCAGATCTGCGCAACATAGATTTCCTTCTTCGCGAACGCGAGAGTCTCTATGCGAACGCGAAAAAGAAAATCCCAGAAGCCAAATCCTTCTTCGCGAACGCGAGAGGATCCTCGTGAACGCGAAGAAAACACCAGATATCAGTAAAATCAGCCTTCAAAGTAGCACAAAATGATCTGAAACACACCCGAGGCCGCCGGGACCTTGTCCAATCACACCAACCTATCCCAAAACATGACACAAACTTGCTCGAGACCTCAAATCACATCAAACAACATCGAAATCATGAATCGCACCTCAATTCAAGATCAATGAACTTTAGAACTTCAAACTTCTACATTCGATGTCGAAACCTATCAAATCACGTGCGATTGACCTTAAATTTTGCACACAAGTCTCATTCGACATTACAGACCTACTGCAACTTCCGGAATCGGAATCAGACCCCGATATCAAAAAGTCCACTTTTGGTCCAACTTCTCAAAAACCTTCAAATTCCTAACTTTGACAAACGACTCCGAAACGACCCACGAACCTCCAAATTCACATCCGGTCGCGCTCCCAATACCAGTATCACCACACAGAGCTATTCCCAGACTCGAAATCCCAAACAGACATCGATAACATTGAAATGCACTTCGACCCAAATTTATGAATTTATTCCAAAATGCCAACTTCCATAATAGACGCTGAAATGCTCTCGGGTCATCCAAACCCCGATCCGAACATACGGCCAAGTCCGAAATCATCATACGAACCTGTTGGAATCTTCAAATCCCGATTTTGAGGTCGTTTACTCAAAAATCCAACCTTAGTCAATTTTTCCAACTTAAAGCTTCCGAAACGAGAATTCTCTTTCCAAATCAACTCTAAAACTCCCGGAATTCAATTCCGACCATGCGTATAAGTCATAATACCTGAAGTGAAGATGTTCATGGTCTCAAATCGTCGAAGAATGCGCTAGAGCTCAAACCGACCGATCAGGTCGTTACATGCACCAATCTTCAGTATATTATGCTGGAACTTTCCGTGATGCAGTAAAATAGTGGCAATATTTTAATGACTTTGCAAACGCTGGCTATTTTTAATTATCAGTCCGAAAACTGGCTAGCCCATGCTATTTTTACTCTTAAGAGAGGTACTTACATGTAGTCTTAGGACCCGTTTGTCCATAGATATTTTTTCTTTTTTTGAATTTTTTTCAAAAACAGACATCCATGAAAATTTGCAAGTTTTTGAAATTTTCTCGAAAAATGAGTTGAAATTTTCAGTAATTTTTGTTTATCTACTCACAAAACCGTAACATTTTTTCATGTGAAATGCATGCCAAACATAATTTCAAATTTCAAATTTTATTTTTCAACTTAACTCCAAATACTACTTTTTTATTTTTCAGAAATTATAATTTTAATGTCCAAACGCCTACTTAATTACATGAAAATATTCTGAAATTCATTGGCGAAATTTTAATGATAATAAGCTGTTTTTTTTTTAATTATAGGGGCTAAATTGTGAATTTTTTTTTGAATTTTATCCTTCAAATCAATAATAATAAATCAGCGTCTTCAAATAAAAATTTCAGTTGCTTCTCTTTAAATGAGATGTTATGGCCAAACTTTCTAACTAGGAATGAGCATAATCATCTGCCTCATTGAATTATAATATATATGCCAAAAAGAGGTGGTGTAATCTGTTTAAAGAAGATGGCCATATAACTAGTTTATAAAACTAGAAGATAATATCTAGCCTAAAAGAAAGTTAATAAATTGTGCCTAAACTAATTTACTGTTGGAACAAAAACTAAAGCTAGGATAAAGACAGCTTTAGTGGGGAATTACTTTTAAATCTATCTCTTTCGAAACAAAAGTAATATCAAACAATATATGTGGAGTATATTTAATAGATAGGAAGATTTACTATCAACGGTTATGATAGAGTAACGAGTAATCTTTTATTCTTAATTACAAGTATCGAGTTTGAGTCTTGAAGGTAAGAAATCGTCTTTGATAGAAAGTATTTACCATTATAGAATTTTTCTATTTGAATTCAAATTAATTAGACCTGACCAAATACCGAACATCGAATACAGAAAATCAAAGAAAAGGATTGGGAGATTCTTTCTTTTCGATAAGGACTAGCAACGAGCAAAGGAACACAAAATTTTCCCACTATTTTGCAAAGAGGAATCGCATTCATCTGAGGAAGAATCAAGAACCAAAAAGTGAATAATATTATCAGATTATGCCTTCCAGATTAAATCAAAATATCATGTAAGAAAATTGTCCAGAGGTTCCTCTTTTTTTTTTTTTTTTTTTTTTTTTTTTTTTTTTTGGTTCTAGAGGTACACGTACTTTTGAGGAAAAATATTTAACTCTACCCGATGTCAAAATAAAAAAATCAAGCAATTTAATCTTAAGAATCATAGGGGCGTTAAAGAGATAGTAATATATATTAGATCACTTAATCATGATTAAGTGATTCAAATTTATACGCAAAACACACGTCTTGTGCTCGTATGTTTAGAATAAATATCGGGTGCGAATAATGTCTTGAGTTTCACATTAGTGATATTGAAATCGGGAGGAATTCAAAAATAGTCCGATTTACAAGTGGTCATTCAAAAGTAGTCACAGTTTCAAAAGTAATCGAAAGTTAGTCACTTTTCATGTAAAGATAAATCTGAACAAAAACACTGTTCAAAATCTGGAAAATACTCCAACATAATAAACTGGAGTTTCAGCAAACTATATTGGAACTCCAGTTCGGTATATTATGCCGGAAGTTCATACACAGGTGCTCGAATCTCTAGTATATTATGCTGGAACATTTCGCGTGTTGGAGTTCCAACATAATATGCTGGAAGTTCATACATAGCTACACCGAACTCCAGTATATTATGTTACACCGGTTTTTGTTGCAGAAAAATAGTGACTATTTTTCAATGACTTGACAGAAGCTGGCTATTCTTCAATGATCAGTCTGAAAACGGGCTACTATGTAGTATTTTTACATTGAAATTGCATCAAAGTGATATAAAATAGAGTGGAGTTGCAATGGTTAAACTGCAATTTCAGTCATCGTCCGATTGATATTACTAATATATTTTGTGCAGGTAGGTGAGTTTTCGTAAATATCTAGTTCAATTATAATAGTAAAATCATTATTAAAAAGAATCTTTCACTATTAGAAAAGGGAAAAGAAATATAATTCAGCAAAGTTTTCCTATATAAAGGCAAAGAGAGGTCTTGAGTTCTAACCATCAACTTCTTCATTCAAGATTTGGTTCAGTTCTTATATTTGCAACATAGTTGTTGGTGGTGCAATGGGAGACGCCGAGCCGACTATCTCTCTATACATATATCTTTATTTATTTTTTCTCTTTCTCTTTTCTCTATTTTTCTACGTATAACCATGGGAGATCAAAGAAGTGTTAGATTGTCCCACATAGGTTGACAGAATAAGCCGTTCTCATTTTATGATTTTTTAATTTTTAAGGTTGAGGTTCGAGGAATAAACAAGGTAGCCCGGCGTCGTCATTGCACCACCAATAGCCATAAGTTGTTTCTCTCATTAGAAAGAAAAAACGTTTCGATAGATATGCTAATGACAGGTAGCAGTTAATTGATGGAATAGAAGTTGGCTCCGAGACATGCTAAGTTTGGAGAATGAATTGTCTTTCTATGGATATACCCTTTCTTTTTTCTATGCTTCTTTTTTATTTTATTATTATTATTTAGAACATGTAAACTAATATCATTTTTTTCTTTTTGGGTAGATAAACTTGGAGTGGCTTGCAAAATTTCAAGAAATACACATGTTAGGAAGTACAAGATTGATATTGTTGGAGGATTATATGGTAGGGAGTTTTTTGTGTCCATTATTTTTCTTTTGTTGATTTTACTTTTTTGTCTTTTTGACTTATCTTTGTCTAGTGGATTTCACTTGGTGTGGATTGAAGAAATGCAGCCAAAAGAAGACACAAATGGGTGGTGTTTCTTTTTCTTCTTTTATTTTTTAATATTCTTGTTTGGCCTATGGTTTTTTTTTTTTTGGGGGGCAATTAAAAATTTTGTATTAACTACCAATGTGGCCTACGGATGTCACTTTGTGACGCAAATGAGTGGTGTTTCATTGTTTTCTTTTTGGGTTGCTTAATTGACTTCACTTTTCTTTGTGATTTGAAGAGAATGAAATTAGGAGAAAAAAAAAACAAGGAATCAAATTAGTGGCAATCATCCTTTTGGGTGCTTGTAAAGCGAGCACCATATTACGATAAAAAAAAATATCAGTTGCCAGGCAAGAACTAACGGCAAAATAAAATTATAATTAAAGTATCATAAAATTTAACATGTCAATTAACCTATATGCAAAGACGAAGATACTAATCCGCTATTTTATAAAAGATACAAAAAAGAAATCGAAAAAATAACTTCATAAAATTCAATCATAAATAGGTTCACAAAAATGATGGCTAAAACTTATGTTTCACTGATATAAGTACATGCACAAAACGCAATTTTTACGTACAGTCAAACATCTCTATAACAATTTCGTTTGTTCTGGATATTTTTGGATGTTATAGAAAATTGTTGTTGTAGAAAACATATATTATAATAGAACATGAGATTTGATTCCGGAAATTTTGGCTTTTATAGAGAACTGTTGTTATATAAGGATGCTGTTGTAAAGAGGTCTGACTGTATAAGTATCTTTAAATTAATCTAAATATCTAATGCGAGTAAATTTTTAGAGTAATTTTCATAGGTGGTCATTCAACTTTGTGTTCATTACGGAATGGTCATTTTTCTTCTTTTTGTTATGCAAAAATCATTCAACTTTGTATTTATTACTCAAAAGTCACTTTTCTTTCTTTTGTTATACAAAAATAATTTTACTATGCTCTAGTTGTTTTACCAAAAAGTGTTAATCTTGTTCTTAACACGAATTAATAAATAAAATAGAGAATCCTAATCAAAGATAATTAACTCTAGGTCGAGGGATATTCGGATAAGACAAATTGAAAATGGTGAAGTTTGTAGAGCTGTCAAGATTATAAAAGACGTCGAGTAGAAAATAATGGGTTTGTATTCTCAACATCATCACCAATGCAAAATCGTTCTATAATATATGACAAAGGAGAGTGAGAAAATATCCCGTTAACAACTGTTGATTACATTCTTATTATTTTCATGATGAAGATTACAAGAAGATGTAACAATGTTGTGGGCTTTTCCTTGAATCCCTCATGGATTTCACTTAGATGGGGTTCTCAGAGAAGAAGAGAGAATTGGAAAAAAGCCCTTTCTATCATTCTCTCAACCTATATATATACTAGGTGTTATCCCTTACCCAACGGTCCTTGACCGGTGTACTTTAACCTGCTGTTGGCGTTTCAGGTTGATCTCCCTAAGCGCCATAGCATGTGCTACGCCGTAAAGGCCTTCTGATGGTTTGACTTCTGCCGTGGCTGTGACGTCCGTCGTTACGGTGACTCGTGCACGCAATCACGACTTAATTACCTTCTTGCCATTCTCTTTTTGGGACCATTCTCACGTGGTCAGATTACGACTCATATAGTTAGTCCCTCCGCCTATGGTGGTCGGCCTTAGGCGGGCACTATTGGAGGACTTTGTCAACATTGGCACAGGAATTTGACCGTTTGGGTCGTGGAATGAGAATTTATCTGAGGGTTAATGATGTGACGTTCTAGGTGAATTGCCAGACCAGTGTGTCAGTTGGAATGACATTAAACTCGTTAGGTGTCATGGCGCACGTTTGCTGAGCGTCGCATCGGTTTTTGTACCTCTTCCGTTACCTTTTTTAAAAAGGCGGCGATTCATTTCCTTAAACCGGAGCTTCTACCTCTATAAATAGGGGGTTTTCGTTCGGGTATAGTATCACTCGAATCATTTTCAGGAAAATCTTTGAAAGCACTTTCTCTTTCTCCCTTGTTCGTGCTTCTTAAAACGCAGGCATGATTCGTGACTGTCGTGTTTCTTTCTCTCCATCCCCGATCTTTGCATATTTTCGAAAAGGCTAGTACTTCCAGTCCTGACCTGGTTGTTAGCGTTCCGGTGCCGGAAAATGTCGCTCCTTCCCTCGACGAGGGAGCGAATTTAGAAAAAGACGAGAGTTTTCTAGCAGTAGATGAGGTGGTGCCCCGCCCGGGGAAGCCACGAAATGACTTCAACCACCCTGCTGAAGAGGAGCCTGCGTCAGTACTCTCTATAATGGATGCTGCGACACTCGCTGCATTCAAAATCAAGTGGATTATTCCCGAACATATCGAACTCGTCCCGGCAGAAGGTGATATAGTTCGTTTGCATCGCCTTAGGTATTACTCTTTCTACGCGTACCCTTTCATTATTGAGTATACGCTCCCTCTTCCCTCATTGGCGGCGGACTTCTGCCGCTTCTATGAGGTGTGCCCGAATCAGCTCACCCCTACATATACAAACTCTTTTTGATGCTCAACAAGTACGCGGAGCTGGCTGGACGTGGCGTTTCCCTTCAATGTATGATATATCTCTTTGTCCCCAGCTTTCAAAGGGACACTATGTTGCACCTCCACCATCGGGGTAATAAGAGTCTGGTGGTTGGAATGGAAGATAAGACTAATCGTCATTTTTGGGAGAGTTTCTTCTACGTCTGCACGGAGCATTTGGTATCTAATCCCACCGGATTTTGCGAGGCGTGGAATTTTTCCCGTGAGTCTTCCTTCGACTTTCATTTTTTACTACATTGATTGGTTATCCATATCTCGTGGTTCCGTTGACCGACTGTTATTTGTTCGTTTGCTCTATCTTTGCTGCAGTTGAGAGGTCGCCTCCTCCGCTGGTTAGGGACATCCGTGAATGGGTGGCTTCGGTTATGCCTCACATGGTGGGAATTCGCGAGTGGACGCGTTTCCACGAAAGGTTTAGGCGTAAACCTTCTGACAGTGAGTTGCCTTATCTTGGCCACAGTCATTCATCTTTTGCCCTGCGTTTCTCTTCTTGGTGCTTATATAGAGTCGTGTGTCATTTTTGACAGGTCGGAAAGGGGCGAGAAGGGCGAGGGCCCCTACTCCTGCCATCCGCCAGTCGGCCTCCTCTACTAGGTCTGCACTTCAGGTGGCTGTTGACGAGGATGCTAGGAATCAGACCGCAGCGCCGGTCGAGTCGGCATCCGGATCTGGTCGTACTGAGATTGTTCCTCGCTCAGTCTCTCCAGCTCCCACAGTTTGCTCGGTGGGCGAGTCCTCTCATGGTGTGGTTGAAGAGACCCCATTGAAGAGGCGTAGGAGAGCGTTGGAAGAGACGACTTTGATTTATGTACCCCTTGAGGGCTGATCCCGTAGGGGCGGTGTTTGAAAATGTGGGAGGGGTCGCCCATGGAGCGGAGGAGGCCGCGATGAGGTTCAGCGGCTGCCGTCATTATTCAGAGTGGACCTTCCTCGTCTTAGCTGGCCCGCATCTCCTCATCGGCTGATGAGAGGTTGAAAGGCGTGGTGGAGGATGATTACGAGTCAGACTCGGACGTCGATCCCAAGGACATGAGGATGTTCGAAGAGGGCTTTACCAAAGTTGATGTGAGGGCGGGAGGTCCTTCTCGCATGCTTGAAATCCCGTCGAAAGTCAACCTATTGGAGGATACGGTGGATTTGGTGACCAATTCGACCTTTTGTGCTCCGCCACCGAAAGCAGATTTCTTTGGGAGATTAGAGAATCTGATTTGTCGCCTGGCGTGGCCAAGATGGCCTTGAGGGTGAGTTCCCTTCCATTACTTCCTCTGCTTTGTCTTTTTCTTACATTGATTTTTCCTCACTTTTTTCATTGTTTTGTTTTGACTTACATGTTGGATATTGAGAGTGCTCGCCGGGTTGATACACGGGCCAATGTCTTCTTGAAGATGGCAACGAAATATCGCTGGTATCATAACAGGTGCCGAGATATGCATATGCGGCTTAGAGCGCGTGGTGATACTCGGTCTCTCAGGGAGGAAGTGGAGAAAAAAGACGAGGACTTGATTCGGTATATCCGCATATATAGTGAGCTTGAGGGGTTGATTCGATTCCAAGACGAGGAACTCGAAGTGGGCAAGGGTGTTGCGGCTGAGTGCGAGGACCTTCAGGCGACGGTGTCATCTTTGCGAGCTAAGATCGATCAGAATGCCACCAGAGTTGCTAGTCTGAGCGAGGAATGGGCCAAAAGGTGGCCGACTTGGAGAGGAAGGTGGTGGAGTTAGAGAGGGTTGAAGTGGCTCGGGTTGCAGTGCTGGAAGATACCGTACACGTCCTCGGATCCGAACGGGAGGCAGAGAGGGAGACGACCACAATGAAATAGGCAACGCTCGAAGAGCGGATTGGCGAGCTCGAGCGGGACGCCTCGAATTTGGGTGACAAAGTGGCGGCTTGGAGGCCGATAAAGCCTAGTTGTTAGCTCAGGCCCACCAAGATGTTGACCCTGCTGCCGTTCCTCGTCGCCTGTATGAAATGTGGGTCCATGCAGAGGCCCAGCGAGACATTTACAAGGATTTGTGGATGGTAGGAAGTGTCCCTGAGGCTGATTTTAGGGATGCTCACGCGAAGGTGCACGGGGCTCGACTTGCTTGTGGCTATGGCCCTGCGACACTAGAGGTCGATGACAGTGCCGAAGTTGAAGATGGCTCTGAGGGTGGAAGTACTGATGGGGATGACGGCAAGGATGTGGCAGAATGAGATTTGTGGTTTTTAATACTTGTTCCCCTTTTTTTTTTTTTTTGTTCTTTACTTGGTGTTGTTTGTTGTTGTATTGCTGTTTTTTAGAGGCCCGTTTGGGTCCTTTGCGAGACGTTGTATGCAAGTTTTTGAATAAAATTTACTTTGTTTCTGGATGTACGTCTCTGGCTCCTATCTCTTTTTTTGGAGTAGGTTTTCGGACCCTTATGCGATGGGTCCCTGTTTTTGATTCGGGAATTTGGCACGGTTCATGTTTGCTTTACTCATGCGGAGTAGATTTATTTTATTCGAGCGAGTTCAAATCGACTTGATTTGTACGAGGTCAAATTTATTTTACTGGAACAAATTTGACTTAGCTCGAGCGAGATATAATCGTTAAAAATAATTCGAGAGGAATCGAGCGTTGAACATAATTCGAGCGAGGTTGAATGTCAAAAAATAATCCGAGCGATGTCGAATGTTGGAATAATTCAAGCGCGGTTGAATGTTGGAATAATTTGAGCGAAGTCGAACGTCGGAATAATTTGAGCGAAGTCGAATGTTGGAATAATTCGAGCGAAGCCGAATGTCGGAATAATTTGAGCGAAGTCGAATGTAAATGATTCGAGCTAGGTCGAATGTAAATGATTCGAGCTAAGTCGAATATAAATGATTTGAGCGAAATCGAATATAAATGATTCAAGCTAGGTCGAGTTTAACTCTGGCGACTCGAACGAGGTTGAGTTTAACTTTCACTACTCGAGCGGGGTCAAGTTTTACTTTGGCGACTCGAGCGAGGTCGAGTTTTACTTTGGCGACTCGAGCGAGGTTGAGTTTTACTTTGGAGACTCGAGCGAGGTCGGGTTGTAGTTTGGCGACTCGAGCGAGGTCGAGTTTTACTTTGGCGACTTGAGCGAGGTCGAGTTTTATTTTGGCGACTCGATGAGTGGCGTAAGAGTATCGCGTGCTACCTTGCCTTTTATTGGAATTTCATGCGTTGGCTTATGAATGCGTCGGGGTGAGTCAGGCGGTGAACTCGTTGCTTAGAGGTTCATATGTGACGACGTATATGGTCGGGATAGGTGTTGCATATGTGCGGCGAACATATGGGCGAGCTCTTGGTACCCACGTTCTACTTGTGTTGGGACGTCTTCGAGTTTTCCGTACAGTCCCATGCTTATGGAGATTTTCTTAATGCAGCCGGTTCTTTCTGAGCCGTTTGTCTGTTATTTTCATTACGGTATGGTGTGTGTGCTTCTCCTCAGTTTTCCCGCTGCCGTGAGGAGGGATTTAGAGCCGTTGTCGGCTAGTTTTTACTCGTACACTCGTGGTGGGTGTCCCTGCTCTTCATTTCACACCCTTTTTTTTGTAAAAAGAATAGCGAGTTAAAGGTATGAGGAACCGTTTGTTAACTTGGTTGGCCGGTTAGCTGATGAATGAGGGAGATTGGTCACGTTTCCATCGCTAGTTGCACTCTTTAGGCATGATTTCAGCTTCACATCCCACCTCGTTAGTATTTGAGCTTGAGAGTTCTGTGGGTGGATGGTTTGCCCCACCCGTTAGATCCTCGAGTTTGAATCCCGATTTTTTTCTGTCCCGGACGTGCCAAGATAGCGATGACATAAGTTATACCACAAATGCATAGATGAAGAGAATTCTGATAGTGAGTTCTATAACAAGCCTCGTCCCATATAGTAAGATTAATATGTGCGGGGTGCTAACCTGGAGGCGAGATTACGGTTGCGCTTGATGTATAATAGCCACAGCTCCTCTACGATGACTCATGCCTGCGATGCGCCGGAGTTGCTGTCGTGGCAGGACGTAGGCGTTGCGTATAAGCCAGGCATAACTCCAATTTCGTATATGAATTTTATCCTTGGTTGGTTTGGTGGACCTAGAGGGAACTAAGACTTTGGCTAGGAAATCCCCACAGAAGGCGCCAAATTATTTTACCAAAAAGTGTTAATCTTTTTCTTAACACGAATTAATAAGTAAAATAGAAGGTAAATCCTAATCAAAGATAATTAACTCTAGGTCGAGGGATATTCGGATAAGACAAATTGAAAATTGTGAAGTTTGTAGAGATGTCAAGATTATAAAAGATGTCGAGTAGAAAATAATGGGTTTTTGTTCTCAACATCATCACCAATGCAAAATCGTTCTATAATATATGATAAAGGAGAGTGAGAAAATATCCCGTTCAAAGCTGCTGATTACATTCTTATTATTTTCATGATGAAGATTACAAGAGGATGTAACAAAGTTGTGGGCTTTTCCTTGAATCCCTCATGGATTTCACTTAGAGGGGGTTCTCAGATAAGAAGAGAGAATTGGAAAAAATTCCCTTCTATCATTCTCTCAACCTATATATATACTAGGTGTTATCCCTTACCCAGCGGTCCTTGACCGGTGTACTTTAACCTGCTGTTTGTGCTTCAGGTTGACTCTCTAAGCGCCATAGCATGTGCTACACTGTAAAGGCCTTCTGATGGTTTGACTTCGGTCGTGGCCGTGACGCCCGTCGTTACGGCGACTCGTGCATGCAATCACGACTTAATTACCTTCGTGCCATTCATTTTTTGGGACCATTCTCACGTGGTTAGATTTCGACTCATACAGTTAGTCCCTCCGCCTATGGTTGTCGGCCTTAGGCGGGCACGATTGGAGGACTTTGTGAACATTGACACAGGAATCTGACCGTTTGGGTCGTGGAATGAGAATTTTTCTGAGGGTTAATGATGTGACGTTCTGGGTGAATTTCCAGACTAGTGTGTCAGTTGGAATGACAATAAATTCGTTAGGTGTCATTATGGCGCATGTTTGCTGAGCGTCGCATCATTTTTTGTGCCCCTTCGGTTATTTTTTGAAAAAGGCGGCGATTCGTTTCCTTAAACCAGTTCTTCTACCTTTATAAATAGGGGGCTTTCGTTCGGGTATAGTATCACTCGAATCGTTTTCAGGAAAATCATTGAAAACACTTGCTCTTTCTCCCTTGTTCGTGCTTCTTAAAACGCAGACATCCTTCGTGACTGTCGTGTTTCTTTCTCTACATCCCCAAACTTTGCATTTTTTCGAAATGGCTAGTACTTACAATCCTGACCTGGTTGTTAGCGTTCCGGTGCCGGAAAATGTCGCTCCTTCCCTTGACGAGGGAGTGAATTTAGCGGAAGACGAGAGTTTTCTGGCGGTAGATGAGGTGGTGCCCTGCCCGGGGAAGCCACGAAATGACTTCAACCACACTGCTGAAGAGGAGAATGCGTCAGTGCTCTCTATAATGGATGCTGCGGCACTCGCTGCATTCAAAATAAAGTGGAGGATTCTCTAACATATCAAACTCGTCCCGACGGAAGGTGATATAGTTCGCTTGCATCTCCGTAGGTATTGCACTTTCTACGCGTACCCTTTCATTATTGGGTATACACTCCCTCTTCCCTCATTGGTGGTGGAGTTCTGCCACTTCTACGAGGTGTGCACGGCTCAGGTCACCCCTTACATATACAAACTCTTTTTGATGCTCAACAAGTATGCGGAGCTGGCTGGACGTGGTGTTTCCCTTCAACATATGATGCATCTCTTTGTCCGCAGCTTTCAAAGGGGCACTATGTTGCAATTCCGCCATCGGGGTAATAAGAGACTGATAGTTGGAATGGATGATAAAAATAATCGTCATTTTTGACCTCCCTAAGCGCCATAGCATGTGCTACGTTGTAAAGGCCTTCTGATGGTTTGACTTCGGTCGTGGCCGTGATGCCCGTCGTTACGGCGACTCGTGCACGCAATCACGACTTAATTACCTTCTTGCCATTTCCTTTTTGGGACCATTCTCACGTGGTCAGATTTCGACTCATACACTAGTTATCACAATAGTCCCTTTAACCAGATTTTATAAATCTTTCACCTAAAAAGTCTATTATTCCCTTGACATATAAATCCTCCCATTTATGGAATACCTTCTATATTGTATACTACTATATAATATAGTTCTATCCAATTATTTTACTTATAATTAAAATAACTTAATATTATTTTATTTATTATTTTATAATATATTCGTACATTTGATTTTTTCTTAAAATTAATTTTCAAGATATATAAGTAGCGTTATTAAATTTATCGGTAATATTACTATGAAAAAATCTCAAGCCCGCGTTCATAACCATGCTTAATAAAATATTTTTAATGAAAATTATAAAATCAAAGCTCACTGATTTATCAGCTTAGCCATACCCATTAATTCAATAAATAAAATACTTACATTTAGCACAATGACACATCGAATTATTCAAATAAATAATATTAGTAGATAAAGCTTTAAAAAACTTAATTAGACACAAATATCTTTGAAACTTTTTTTAAAATTCTTATTAACTATAAAAAGCTATCATTTGTTAAACAAATCTATTTTTTGTTATTTCAAATTAATATTAACAAATATATATTTTTTATTATTTTTATATTTAAAATATAATCATGTTTGAATATGATTAAATAAATTGAGTGCCGTGAAAAAATTAAATGTATGATATATTATAAAAATAATAAATAAAATAACATAAAGTTATTTTAATTATAAGTAAAATGCATAGGTGTGTATATATATATATATATATTATATTATATTATATTATATAGAATGTGGTACATAAACGAGAGAATTTATAATATCGAGGGCATAATAGATTTTTCAAGTAAAAGTATCATAAAATTTGGCTAATATGATTTTTGTGATAAATAGAGCAAAGTAAAATAAATTTTGTGTAATAAAATAAGAAAAAAATGATTTTTGAGTAATGAACACAAAATTAAATGATATTAACGTAATAAAAAAACAAAAATAATTTTTACGTCCGTCCTGAACATAAAATAAAAATTGTATGATCACATATGAAAATTACTCAAATTTTTACCATGAGTCAAACGGCGCTAAAATAAGACAAAATCAATCATTTAATGCCCACAGTATTGATTTTCACAATCTGAGTTTGCTTCTTATCCACAAAGAGTCCAACTCCACGTGTCTTTCCTACTTGGATATTGCATCATCATCACACATTAATAGACACAAACTCTCATACTACATAGATTTTACCAAACTTAGAATCAGTCAAGAACCTATTCAAAATCAAATCTTGATCTTCTCCATTTTTGAGAAAAGAGCAGAGGTCTAATGGGTAAAGGTGGAAAAAGTAATGAGGTTGAAGAAAACATGGCTGCTTGGCTTCTTGGTGTTAACACCCTCAAGATTCAGCCTTTCAATCTCCCTCCTTTGGGTACTATTTTTTTCTCTACTCTTAGTTAGAACTTATTAGTATCTATTATTATCAAGGGTGTCTTGGGGTAATTGGTACAGTTGAAGTCACGTGATCACGAGCTCACGAGTTCAAGCCGTGAGAACAATCTCGCAGAGATGTAGGGTAAGACTGCATAAAATAAATTTTTATGGTCGGGCCCTTCCTCGGACTCCGTGTATAGCGAGAGCTTACCCTTTTTATAGACCATTGTGGTCCGACCTTTCCTCGTAATATCTATTATTAATATTATTTCATTGATTAGGTGTTTAAGTTGACTTTTATGATTAGTTTGATCAATTGATAGGGTAATTTGTAGCAATAGTTTTTCGAATTAAATATATAGATTGATGAAACTTTAGTTCCTAGAGGCAAAATAGAATAACCGGCGCCCAAGAGTATAGCCTAGCACTCAATAAAGTGAGTGAAAATAATGTATGAGCAGAGTTTGAATCTCAATAGAAACAAAAAACATTTTGGTATACGTGCTGGTGGGAGATAGCAGTAATGGAATAAAAACTAGCTCGGACACCACCATTATAAAAAAGAGAGTTCAATAATAGTAATTTGATAGTAGAATTTTATGATTTGGTCTGGCAAAGTCTTCTGGTTCTGGTGATGCAATTATTTTTTTCTATGGTTTCTAGTGATGGTGCTTATATATTGCCTCTTTTCGTCTTCTTGAGCCGAGGGTCTTTCGTAAACACCCTTTCTATCCCTCGGGGTAGGGGTAAGGTCTGCGTACACACTATCCTCCCCAGACCCTACCAGTGAGATTTCGCTGGGTCGTTGTTGTTGTTTTTGGTCTGACAAAGTCAACTTACTGAATTAACAGAGGGTGTAGTAGCATTTTGACTTTGATTTGATTTGCAAATTATTTGCTTGAATATAGGTATTTGTTTTATGATTTTGTTTCTATTAGTTTTCTTACTGTGTTTTTCATTGTTACTTCATAGGACCCCATGATGTTAGAGTTAGGATGAAAGCTGTTGGTATTTGTGGAAGTGATGTTCACTACCTCAAGGTAAAAGCTTTCTTCTGGTTCACTTCTTGAGAGCTAATTTATATATTATATTTTTGTTGTGATTTTGGGTTGATGATGGTCTATAATCTAGTCATCGATTGCTTCTATGACTAATGTGTATCAAACTAGCTAATTGTTTAGATGAATTAAACTAGCTTATCGGGTTTTCCATTGTTCATATGTAAAATATTCTGTTATGTGGATTCGGATGTTGCGAACTGGCATGACTAAGTATCCGGTATGGTTACCATCAATCTTTTAGAATGTCTAGTGTATCTTGAAAAGGTGATGTGAAATACATGATACCTATATATATATATATATATATATATATATATATATATATATAGGACAACCTGTTTGCAGGGCAAATGAAGTGTCTCTGTAACATGGTTGAAATTCTGTTACATTTTCTTGGGTACAGTTTTTAGTATTCTCTATAATCAAACAAATAGCCAGCTCGAAGTTTTGTCGAGGATAATGCGAATGTGCATACTTCTGGACTGTTTGGCTAGACAGAAACTACAGATATTTTGTGAGCAAACCAACTGCAATTATTTGTCCGAGATTAAGTCTGGCGTAAACTGAAGTATGTAAATGAACTAGAGCCTGTGATAAGAACTTTCAGAATGTATGATATGGAACCTAACTCTAGCCCATGCTCTTTGAGCACCAACATGATGCTATAATAATGTTAAACAAAGTGTCACAGTTGAGAAAAGTCAGTAAGCTTCTGAACCTTTGTTCTGACATATGATACTTGTGTGAATTGAGATTTGAGAAATCTGTTTGGCTCCTCAGTTTTACGTTAGCGATGCCTAAAGTTCTTGTATAGCTACGCTCTGGAAGAAAGAGTCCATATGGTTTGTTTTATTTGCTGCAGTCATGTGTGATCACATTTTCTTCTTATTATGAATGAAGGTGTTTGCAATCTTTTCTTCGTCCAATACTGGCTACAGCACCCTTGGATTTTCCGCTAATGGGAAAATAACTTTTTGAGTTTCAGACATTGAGATGTGCTGATTTTGTAGTTAAAGAACCAATGGTGATTGGGCACGAATGTGCTGGAATCATAGAAGAAGTTGGTACTGAAGTCAAGACATTGGTTCGTGGTGATCGTGTGGCACTAGAGCCCGGAATTAGTTGCTGGAGATGCGATCTTTGCAAGGAAGGCCGATATAATCTCTGCCCCGAGATGAAATTCTTCGCTACTCCCCCTGTTCATGGTTCTCTCGCAAATCAGGTAAAAAGCTTACCTACTTCGGCCAGTTTTCTCACGATTCAAAGAATTTTCCCTACACTGATTTCACCTTTAATAAGAAGAGAATTGTGGTATTTAAGGCTTTTTGTATCTAAGGTCGGTCTTATAAAATTATAAACAGATGCATTGGGCCAAATGCAGGGATTATGAAATGATAAATATTTGGACCGTGTTAAAATGCTAATTTATTTTTTGATTGCTTACAGGTAGTCCATCCTGCAGATCTATGTTTTAAGCTCCCCGATAATGTAAGTTTGGAGGAAGGAGCAATGTGTGAGCCACTTAGTGTTGGTGTTCATGCTTGTCGGCGTGCAAATGTTGGTCCTGAGACAAACATATTAGTTCTGGGAGCTGGACCAATTGGGCTTGTCACACTGCTCGCAGCTCGTGCTTTTGGTGCCCCAAGAATTGTTATTGTCGATGTGGATGGCTATCGTCTTTCTGTTGCAAAGAAGTTAGGAGCAGATGACACTGTCAAGGTCTCAACTAATATTCAGGTCAGGATCTAAACTTCAAACTTCTTGCTGATGATCTCTCCTACATTTCATATGCACGCTTGAGAGTGAATACAAGAGTAAATTTCACGTATGATCACTAAACTTCATCCATTATAGCAATAAAGTCACAAAACTATTTGTCATATTTATAGCAATTGAACTTTACCCACCATAAAATTAAAGTAACTGAACTTTACTGATATAGTGGATAGATTTTAGTGACCATACTTGAAACTAAACCGTGAACTCAAGATGTTGCAGGTGTTCTTTCGACTTCACTAACTGATATATATGAACAGGATGTAGGTGCAGATATAGAAAACATTCAGAAAGCTATGGGAGCTGGAATCGACGTGAGTTTTGATTGTGCTGGCTTTAACAAAACCATGTCAACCGCTCTTGGTGCAACTTGTCCAGGCGGCAAAGTTTGCTTAGTAGGAATGGGACATCATGAGATGACTGTTCCTCTCACTCCAGCTGCTGCGAGGTAATAACAAAAACGACGCCTCAATCCTAATCGAGTTGGAGTCTGCTATATGACTCCTCACTGATCGTTCACTCCATTTAAGTCATCCCCATCCAACATTATTCAAAATAAAAACTTAAATATAGGAAGTTCTTTATATTTTCTACTGCGGACTTAAAGTAAACATACTAACATCACTAATAGATCTTTTCGATAACTAACACTTTTCTTAGTCTAACAGTAACAATAAATTGACGGTTCCCTCGCTTCTGTATCTTTCTGCCACTACACTGATTCTTTTCTCCATTTTTGTTCAGGGAGGTTGATGTCATAGGCATATTCCGCTACAAGAATACATGGCCTCTTTGTCTTGAGTTCTTAAGAAGTGGGAAGATCGACGTGAAACCTTTGATCACACACAGGTTTGGATTCTCTCAAAAGGAAGTTGAAGAAGCTTTTGAAACAAGTGCTGGTGGTGGTGATGCTATTAAAGTCATGTTTAATCTGTAAAATAAATTAAGTCACCAAATTCTCCTGAAACTATATATCCAAAAAGATGTTTTATGCTTCTATATACATGGTTCTGTGTCTGTTTGAGTCTTTGTTAGAACTATGCATTACTTGAAAATATTGAGACTGGTCAAATAAAGGCAGTTGGCTATTTGGCTATTTGGCTTGAGGTGTTACCAACATTTGTGTTAATACATGCTCTCTCCACTTCATTTTACGTGGCTGGGTTCGGAGTACGAGGGTCAAGCTAAATAGTGATAGTCCCACGTAAAATGGAACAGTGGGATTAATATATAATCCAGTCAAACCTCTCTATAACAATATTGTTATATAACAATCGTTCATTATAAAAGCCAAGTCTTTTATGGAACTAGTTTTTATGCTATGTTAAAATATATGTTCTCTATAACAACATTTTGCTATAACAACTAAAAAAAATTCGAAACAAATGAGACTGTTATAGAGAAGTTTGACTGTAGTTTAGAGCCAAAGCTATAACGGATAATGTCGATGAAATCTCCTTTAAAACTCTTAAGTACTCATATTATAAAGGATAATTGTGGACCTAAGTCCGGAAGCAGACATTTTTGGCGTCTTAGCAGTGAAAATAGGATTCCCCCGCCTTTAGTCAGAGGTCCATCCGATTTCTAAATTACAATTGACTTGCTTCCTTGCTATGTTCCTCAGACTCTCCAAAAATGTTGTCGCAATCATGTCAGATCCTTTAAAAATATATTATTTTTGGAGAATTCGTCGTGCACCCGATGACATTTTTGAAAAGTCCGAACATCGTAGTTTCCTTGAGGTAACAAACCAAACTTCACTCATTTGTTAGGTTCAATGGACGAGGTCAAAAGTTTGTAAATCTTCCATTAATTAACATATTTAATGATTTTTAGGTACAAATCCAAAATATTTTAATCTATCTGTTTCTTTCCACAGTGAAAATCTCTTATTTATTATGATGCAATTTCTTCCGTTTTGAACAAGTCCTGAGACTTTTCTTTTGTGTTTCTGAAATTTTAACTAAATAGTTTAAATATGATGTCTTTCTTAGACAATTACCAAACCATTTGAAAGTCAAGAAAATTAGAATAAAATAGGAAATCCCCAAGCTTCCAAGAACCTTTACTAGCCAATCATTAGTTTCCATATCCTCAAAAGTTAAAAAGTTTTTATTATCAAATTAAATTTTTTTTTCACACTTTTATCATGTGTAATAATAGTCAAATTTACCTGCTTATAATTTTTGCCACATTGAGCACAAGTGGATGGCCATGATTTGTGTGACAAAAGATTTGTACTAAGTACCTTCTAGCTTTGAAATTCCTATTTTGTCATTCAAGATTTGTTGAAGGGGAGACTTGGCGTAACTGGTAAAGTTGTTGTCATGTGATCAGGAGGTCACGGGATCGAGCAGTGGAAACAATTTTTTGCCGAAATGCAGAGTAAGGTTGCGTACAATAGATCCTTGTGGTCCGGCCCTTCCCGGACCCCGCGTAGCTAGATCCTTGTGGTCCGGCCCTTCCCGGACCCCGCGTAGCGAGAGTTTAGTGCGCCGGAATGTCCTTTCATTCAAGATATTGTTGCTTAAATTCAAAACTAGAAGCCATTCAACATAGTCAAAGTAGTCTCTCCAATTGTTTACTTCCCCTTGTGATTTCAACAACAAACCAATGTTTCTTTTGATAAAAGACTATTATCTTTGTTCTATATAAAGTAGTAGTATTACCATGTTGTTGTCACTTGTGGAATAAAAGATATGGCCAAAGTGAATTTACTTCTTCATTTCCTACTCATTTGCTTTCTTCTGCTACCAAATTTTGTATTGTCTCAAACCAAAAATGATGTGACAATTCGCTCATTACTTATAGCTGGTGATGATAAAGTATCTGCATGGATGTCTCCTTCTGGAGATTTTGCATTTGGATTTCAACAACTAGGAAATGAAGATCAATTCCTAGTTTCAATATGGTACAACAAGATTTCTGAAAAAACTATCGTTTGGTATGCAAATGGAGATAATCCAGCTCCTAAAGGATCAAGAATCGAGCTCGTTGCTGATCGCGGACTAGTCCTCACTAGTCCTCAAGAAGAAGAGACTTTGATTTCTGATCCATTAATTGGTACAGTTGCTTATGGTTCTATGAAAGATACAGGTAATTTTGTACTTGTCAATAAAAATTCTGAAAGTTTATGGCAAAGTTTTAATCAAAGCATAGATACAATCTTGCCAACTCAAGAATTTGGAGAAGGATTCAAGCTTTCTTCTCGACGATCAGAGACTAATTTTTCGAGGGGAAGATTCTTGCTCAGAATGTTTCAAAATGGAAATATTGGAATTGCTACTGTAAACTTGCCAAGTGAGTATATAAATGAGAATTTTTATTTGCTTCGAAGTTTCGATCAATTGAATGCAACGAATTACCAGCTCAAGTTCAACGAATCAGGCCAAATTTTCCATTTGGTGAACAACAGTCAAGAGGTTGTTCTTTCAAAAGGTGAAATAGGATCATCAACAAGATTTTATCACAGAGCAACACTTAATTTTGACGGTGTATTTACTTTGTATCAGTACCCGAAAGAGCCTAAAGGTGATGGTGTTTGGTCTTCTGTTTGGTCAATTCCAGATAATATCTGTTATAGTTTTCCCACAGAAAGAGGCAGTGGAGTTTGTGGATATAACAGAATCTGTAGACTTAGCATAGACAAAAGACCGGATTGTCAATGCCCGCGAGCATTTTCTTTCGTCGATCCAGAGGATGATTATAAAGGTTGCATACCGGATTTCGTGCAAGATTGTGGTGACAATCAAGATAATGCTGGAAATCAGCTTGAAATGGAAACTGTGACGAATATCGATTGGCCAACGAGTGATTATGAGCTTCTGCAGCCTTTGGATGAAGAAAAGTGCAAGAATGCATGTTTGAATGATTGCATGTGTGCTGTTTCTGTTTTGAGAGAAAATAGTTGTTGGAAGAAGAAATTACCACTTTCAAATGGAAGAGTGGATAACAGAGTGAATTCTAAAGCATTCATCAAAAGAAGGAAAGGTAATATTGCTTTAGAAGGCCCTAATTCAAGAGAGCCAAAAAAGAAAAATCAAGATACTATTATCCTTATTATATCAGTGTTCTTAGGTAGTTCTGTTTTTGTTAATTGCTTACTTCTTGGAGTACTTTCTCTGGGATTTTTACTCGTTTATCGCAACAAAACCTCAACGTTTGATCGTAATGAAAGTTCCATGGATCAATCTTTAAGATACTTCTCTTACAAAGAGCTGTCAAAAGCCACAGATGGATTCAAGAAAGAACTCGGAAGAGGGGCTTTTGGCATTGTATATAAAGGTATCGTAGAAATTGGAAAACCTATTCCGGTGGCAGTCAAGAAACTGGATCGGATAATCCAAGACGGGGATGAGGAATTCAAGACTGAAGTAAATGTGATAGGCCAAACTCATCACAAGAATTTAGTCCGTTTACTCGGATTTTGTGATGAAGGTCCTCATAGATTACTTGTATATGAATTCTTAAACAATGGTACATTAGCAAGTTTCCTTTTTGGTGATCTGAAGTTGACATGGAACCAAAGGACTCAAGTGGCACTCGGGATAGCTAGAGGACTCTTGTATTTGCACGACGAGTGCAGTACACAAATCATTCATTGCGACATAAAGCCTCAGAACATACTTCTTGACAATCAATACGATCCAAGAATATCGGATTTTGGATTAGCAAAGTTGCTAAGGATGGATCAAAGTGAGACTCAAACAGCAATAAGAGGAACAAAAGGATATGTTGCACCAGAATGGTTTCGAAACATGCCAATCACAGTGAAAGCAGATGTGTATAGCTTTGGTGTTTTACTCTTAGAAATCATTTGTTGTAGGAGAAATGTAGACATTGAAGCTGGTGAAGACAGAGCAATCTTAACTTATTGGGCTTATGATTGCTACCACGAAGGCACAATATATGAGCTCGTCGAAAATGATTCAGACGCCATTGGCGACAGGAAAAAACTAGAGAGGTTTCTAATGGTAGCCATTTGGTGCATTCAGGAAGATCCTTCTTTAAGGCCAACAATGAAAAAGATTGTTCTAATGCTTGAAGAAATTGTTGAAGTGCCTTCTCCGCCATGCCCAAATCCTTTTAGGACAGAAAATTCACTTCTAGACGCGGTATAATAGATTCTTTTTTTCAAGCTTCTTCTCCTTTTCTAACATTCAACAGCGCAAGTCCTTCTGGTTTGCACTAAAGTGGCTTAAGTAGCCCTCGAGGCATCAAGAACTATAGCTTTTAGATCTACAAGTTAGCCCCCTTTTTTTTTCTTGGTAGTATTGCTCCGAGTATAATTAGTTTTACCCTTGTGGAGCACTTGTATAAATGCAGAGTTCACTGAATTCTGTTGTAGTTATGATTCTGAGAAAGTTCTTTTTCTATAAACTTACAACTTCTAGGTTGTATATTAAGTTACTTGGAAACTTCATTCGCCATTTTTGAACTGACAAATAATCAAATTATTTCCATGGCCAGCTGAAAATATAACTGACCATCTCTATAAATAGTTATGAACCCCCATTAAAATGAAGAAAATTACTGTATAAAATATTTTCCGTTGCGCTTCACCTTTGAAGAACACTGTCATTAAAATATAAACAGTATATTTTGGATTGTCTAAACAAAGGGCAGGGCAGCCTGATGCACAGAGCATCTTGCGTTCATGCAGGATCAGGAGAAGGTCGCACCCTAATGGGGTCAAGCATCAAATGTTGATTCCACGGTTCGAACTCGTGACCTATAGGTTACAAAGAGACAACTTGGTCGTTGCTCCAAGGTTCCCTTCTTGGATTGTCTAAACTGTTGATTATTAACCAGAGTCGACCTTTATCTCCCACCTAACTCAATTATTCGACTGTATAGCTAGTGTGATTGTGAGAAAGGAGGGGTGACGTCTTCCTTTACCATTTGGCGGTTTAAAAAGAGAAGTGCTTCCAGGTACACAACTGTTAGGATCATGGTAGGTGTCTCAACAGCTCATGGTAGGTGTCTCTGTAAAGTTTATATTAAGTTTGAAAAAAGCTAGTCAAGCTGAATATTCACCATTCAATAGGAGGTACATAGTTGGTTATCTGCAGCTTGATTTAATTGTTACATGCACTAAACTTCCTCTTGTGAAATTGGCCAAGCAATAACTGATTTGCATATGTTAGTTATATTTTCAAATGCTTAAAATTCTTCCTGAAGATTTAAGGACATGAGTATAAGCTGCCATGCATTTTAATATTTTCCAATCTAGTTTTAAGGCAAATCAATATCATAATAGTTCAAAAGCAATGAGTAGACCTTACTCTTACCGAGCGAAGATAGAGGGTTTTCGATAGACTCTCGGCTCAAGGAAAGATGAAAAAAGAAGCAGTGACAACAAATAGTAACAACATCAAAATACTAAGATAACCGAAATAAAAGAAACAACGCGTAGTAATAGAAATCAAACAATAAGATCTTTTTTAATGAGAACAAAAAAATATATATGCTCTATCAATAACTTTCTTTATTAGTATTATTTTTCTTAACTTGATGCAGAGACATATTTGACTGATCCTATTGTATGGGTCAAAAATCCAACCGAGAAAATTCGGCACGAAGAAGTGACCAAGTGGGCGACTAGGTTGAGGTCGATCAGGGGTTGACAGTACGGGGCCGCCAAGTAAGCCATCAAAGCCGAGGTCGAGCAGTAGGAAAAGGAATAACGGCTAGTGTGGCTTTGGAACTTTCAAAGAGAATATTCCATTGGATATTCCTTCTGCTGTACTTTTCTAAATTTTTTTGGGAGTATCCCATATAAATAGTAGAAGAGATAGGGCAAAAGGCATGTAACATTCATTCTGTTAAGAACTCTTGTGAAAAGTTGACTCTAGAGAGACAATACAAAATATTACCTTTCCACAGTGATTCGATTTGTTGTTTGTTCCACCTTTTCTCGCATAAGATCCGAGAAAACCTCATATATTCGCATATTTATTTGTCTTATATTATTGTCAGAGATAAGAATCATCCACCTCGTTCAATATTTGGGAGAATCATTCTTTCTATTTATATTTATTTCCATTTAATATATTTATTTCTTATTATTATCCCTCCATTCATTTTCGATAGCATCATTTAATACCATTTGTATTAAACTGGTTCAAACGTTATCTGTCATTATTTATACAAACACGCGTTACATCTAGAGCTTATTATATGTAACTAGGATTTACCCATCACCTTTTTATTTAATTAATTTAACAAAAAGTTTCATACTTTTTGGTCAAATAAATTGGCGCCGTCTGTGGGGATTTTCTAGTCAAAGTCATAGTTTTTCTAGATCTAAAAAAAAAACAGCAGCAAAACACAAAAATTCCTTTTTCCTACTTGCACAGTCTAACGTGGCAGGTAATGGAGGGGAAAGGTTGAAGGCGGTGGCAGGCCTTACTGCGAACCTCCTAAACACCATCACTGAGGTTGATGGAGCGGACGAGGAAAACGTGACACCAAATGCTTCCCCTCGGCGAAGTGGTTCACCCCATCCTCATGGCAGCGTTACCACCTCCCATGGAAAAAGAGCCTACGTCCACAACGGAAGAAGCACTACCAACAGTGAAAAAGCTACTAGAAGCATGGCTAACATGTATGCTGACCAACATACTCGACAAACCTTCCCAAAGGGCGAGCATGAAGGATGCACGAGTCGACATCACAACAGTAACCAATGAGCAGCACGTCCCTCCTCCTTTAACAGGTATCACTCACACCATTAATGATGCAGTAACGACACCCTTACAGCTATTCTAACAAAAATGGAGGAGATGGAGAACGAGAACAAAGCGCTCCGCGACCAAATAAGGGAGCACCAAGAAAGGGTAGACAAGATACCAAGCGCCCCAAAGCTCTTACCAAATGGGACGCTGACCGGTTCGTGGAACAACCATACAACGACGAGGCCGCACCATATGCTATACCTAAAACATTCAAGATGTCCCCATACATGAAAATATATGATGGCACAACGGACCCTCAGGATCATGTCACCCACTATGTCACTGCAGTAAAGGGAAATGACCTTGCCAAGGAGCAAGTATCATCCATATTGCTGAAACCCTAACCGGAGGAGCGCTGACGGGGTACTCACAACTGCTAACGCGTTTCATAGAAACATTTAAGGAAATGGCCAACACGTTTGTCACTGCACATGCCGGGGCCAAGAAAGAAGAGGCGAGAGTGAATGATATATTTGCCATTAAACAATCACCTGGCGAAGGACTCAGGGACTTCCTCGCCCGATTCAACCGTGTTAGAAGGACTCTCCCAAATGTATCGGAAGGAATGGCAGTAGCAGCGTTCCAAAATGGGCTGAACAGGAGCGGCTCGAGAGAAACCAGAAAATTGTGAGCCGGCTCATGAAATAACCACCACCACTTGGGATGAAATACACAATGACTACTGTGCCGAGGTGAGAGCAGACGAGGATGACCTCAACGGACCAACCCAACGGTTAACATTGGTCCAGATGGAGTCAAGAAAAGATTATAGAAACGATAACAGAAGGGATCATGTAGGTCCACATCTTAATCATGAACGACACCAGCCATACGTCAGAACTGCCGCCATACCTCCCTCCCATAGCAACGGACCATCTAGGCCGCAGATAGGGACTCACCGAAATGAAAGAGGTATGCCTCTACTACTATCTGCTTACATTCTTTGTGTTTCTCCTTCAGAGATAGTCTAAGCCCTGGAGAAGCTCGGCGTAAAGGTGAAATGACCACAAAAGATGAAGTCCGACCCAAACACCAGAAATTCAAATGCCCTCCATGAATTCCATTAGGAACAAGGTCATAATATTGAAGATTGCATTGCCTTGAGGCAAGAGGTAGTGAACATGCTCCACCAAGGGAATTTGAGAGAGTTGATGAGCGACCGAGGAAGAGCGAACTTCGCTCGAGGATGATAACATCATCAAGGCCCCCTGAATCCACCCTCCCCATCCCGCACCGTCCAAATGATCATCGGTGGAGGTGAAGACGCAACAATCAACAATGTAAAGTTCACAACCACCCACAAGTTGAAACGATCGATCACCGATGAATGGTATGATGACCTCGAAGAACGTATCATCTTTGACGAGTCGGATACCCACGGTTTGACCTTTCCTCACTATGATGCTCTTGTTATTACTTTGCATATTTCAGATACTGATGTAAAATGGATTATGGTAGATGACGGAAGCGGCGTGTGCATTATCCACCCTCAAGTCCTCACACAAATGAGGCTCGAAAATAAGATAGTGAGACATTGAATCACACTAACAAGTTTTAACAATGCAGTTGAGCGGACTTTCGGAGAAATCACACTACCCGTTATAGCCGGTGGTATCACCTTAGAAACAACATTCCACATTATGGATGAAGATACGACGTACAACTCCATCATAGGACGACCTTGGATACACGCTGTGAGGGCCGTCCCATCCATCTTATATCAGGTCATTAATTTTCCCACCCCATGGGGAGCATTCAGCATCCGCGGTGAGCAGTGCACAACCCAAGAATGCTATCACATCGCCTAAGACTGCACGTACACTCAACAGTTGAAAGGCAAAGCTGCAGAAGCATAAAAATTAGCGAGGTCGAAGTCGGACAATGACGAAGGGAAAGATGTGATCAAGGACCCCGAAGTCGTGGAGGCTACGGGATCAACTATGGAAAACCTCGGCCCCATTTAGCTCGATAAGAACGACCAAAGCAAAAAGGCTTATATCGGCCACAAACTCCAAGAACCAGGTAAATTCCATCAATTTTTAACTAACAATGTGGACTTATTTGCCTTTTCTCATGCAGATATGCCTGGCATACCGAAGGAAATAGAAACACAAACGTCGACCCAATCTACCCCCGATACGGCAGGTTAGAAAAAATTCAATGCCGCAGTAAATGATGCCGTCGTGAAGAGGTGGAAGAATTACTTGAAAACGGCTCTATCAGGGAGTCAAAATACCCCAATGGGTCACCAACATGGTCATGGTGAAAAAGAAAAATGGGAAATGGCGAATGTGGTAGACTTCACAGATCCGAACAAAGCATGCCCGAAAGACTCATTCCCACTACCTCACATTGATCAGCTCATCGACACAACAGCAGGGCACGAGCTGTTAAGTTTCCTGGACGCCTATTCGGTTTACAACTAGATCCTCATGGAAGAGGAAGACCAGGAAAAAACTACTTTCATCACCCACCAAAGGACGTACTGCTACTGAGTTATGCCGTTCGGGTTGAAAAATACAGGGCGACATATCAGAGGCTAGTAACCAAAATGTTCAAATAACAGCTCGGCAGAACCATGGAAGTATATATAGACGACATGTTGGTCGAGTCGAAAAGAAAGGAAGACCATATCGACCATTTGAGAGAAGCCTTCGACATATTGAAGCGGTACGACATGAAATGGAACCCTGAGAAATGCGCCTTCGGTGCAACCTCAGGAAAGTTCCTCGGATTTTTAGTGTTGCAAAGAGGCATCGAGGTTAACCCCAACAAAATCAAGGCTATAGAGGGAATAGCAGAAAACATGACCAACAAGAAGCAGGTCAGAAGCTGACCGGCCGTATAGCTGCCCTATCGAGGTTCATCTCACGATCCTCTGACAGATGCCCTAAATTCTTCAGTGTGCTAAAAAAGGACAACGGACTCCAATGGAATTCCTAGTGTATCGACGCCTTGAGAGAACTAAAGGCGTACCTATCTTTGCTCCCGCTGCTTACTAAGGCAAAACTCGAAGAGCGCCTCCTAATCTACTATTCCGTGTCCGACGTTGCAGTAAGCGCAATCCTGGTCTGATAAAATAAAGGTACGCAATCTTCAATCTACTGTATTAGCAAGACCTTGGTCGACGCTGAAACGAGGTACCCCAACATTGAAAAACTAGCCTTGGCTTTAGTCGTAGCTTCACGAAAGATTAGACTTTATTTCCAGTTCCACCCCATCTCGGTGGTCACAACCTTTCCCCTGAGAAGTATTTTACACAAGCCCGAGCTATCAGGTAGGTTCGCCAATGAATTGAGCGAGCACGATATAACCTATCAGCCGCGAACAGTGATAAAGTCGCAAGTACTTGCCGACTTCGTCGCGGACTTCAGCGCTAAAATAATGCCCGAGGTCGAAAGGGAAACCGCTAGTACTTCCCCCAAGACACACGACCTATGGATTCTATACACTGATGGCGCCTCCAACACGTCAGGATCTGGACTAGGGCTCGCACTCGAGGTCCCGATAGGCAAAATAATTTTCCAGTCCATACGGTGTCCCGGTATGACTAATAATGAGGCCAAGTATGAGGCCGTGATTGCAGGGTTAAAACTGGTACTCAAGTACGGAGCACGATAGGTAATCCTTTGATGCGACTCACAACTCATTGTCAACCAAGTCAAAGGAAAGGGACTTTCCAAATCAAGGAAAAAAAGCTACAAAAATATCAGGCCGAGATCTGCAAGTCGCTACCTGAGTTCGACGAATGCTAGCTCGACCAAATACCTCGAGCACAGAACATCGAGGCAGACGACCTCGCCAAATTGACGACGACCACTAAAAGCATAACCAGAAAGGAGAATGTGGTCACTCTCCTCCACTTGTCCATCGACTAAATTGAGGTATGCACTATTAACCTAACTTGGGACTGGCGCAATCGTATTGTTACCTACCTGCAGGACGACGTGCTCCCAAACGACAAAAAAGAAGACAAAAAGCTTCGAATGTAAGAAGCCAGGTATAACATCATCAATAATGACGTGTACAAAATGACATATGGCGGCCCTCTAGCACTGTTTTTGGGACTAAACCAAACATGACACGTCCTACAAGAGGTCCACGAGGGTCACTGTAGGGCTCACACTGGCATTCGAGCCCTAGTCAAATGTCTCATATGAGCAGGCTACTACTGGCCCACAATGAAAAAGGAAGCAGCTGATTTTGTTAAAAAATGCGAACCATGCCAAAAGTACGCCCGCATGATCCACCAAGCGGGCAAACACCTCCACTCAGCCACTTCACCCTGGTCCTTCATCAAATGGGGAATGGATATCGTCAGCCCCCTTCCCGCAGGACGAGGTAATGTACGATTTCTTTTGGTTTTAACTGACTATTTTTCTAAATGGGTGGAAGCAGGTGCATTCTCCCAAATACGCGAACAAGAAGTGATTGCCTTTATATGGAGGAACATCGTATGTTGCTTCGGCATCCCCAAAGAAATCGAGACAACGGACCCCAATTCACAGGGAATAAAGTCGCCGAGTTCTTCGAGAAATGGCAGATCAAAAGAATACTCTCCACGCCATATCACCCCGCAGGCAACAGACAAGCTGAATCCCCCAATAAAACGATGTTGAATATCATGAAAAAGAAACTCAAAAACGCCAAGGGACTGTGGCTAGAGGTGCTACCAGAAGTGCCGTTGTCGTATCACACAACGCCAAAGACAAGCACAGGGGAAACACCATACTCACTAGTCTATGGGACTGATGTTGTGATACGGGTCGAGGTCGAAGAACCAAGTCTAAGATATTTAAATGAGAGTGGGCCAAGCAACGATGAAAGCATAATGCAAGACCTCCATGAGGCCGAAGAACGAAGAGACATGGCTTACATAAGAATGGTAGCCTAAAAACAACAGGCAGAGCGATACTATAACAAAAAAGCCAAGTTCAGCCCACTCAAAGTCGGGGACTATGTACTCAAGGCCAAAATACATGCGAGCAAGGATCCACGGGAAGGCAAACTGGGGACCAATTGGGATGGCCCATACGAAATCACGGCATCAGTAAGAAAAGGGTCATTTCAACTGGAAACAATGGAGGGAAAATTACTACCAAACAATTGGAACGTCGTCCACCTCAAATACTTCAACTTCTAAGGGTAGACGTCCTCTAAGTCGTACTCTTTTTCCCTCACCCGAGTTTTGTCCCAATTGGGTTTTCTCGGGGAGGTTTTTAACGAGGCGACGAAGATGGCATCTCGAAGTTAAGTAAATTTTCATCGCTCGACCTCTCAACTACTTCTCCAGGTCGACAAATGAAGGGACTAGATAGACCGGAACTTCTCCAATGTATGTATGAACAGGGCAAAAACATGTAAACTTCTCCGATGAATTTATAAACAAAGCAAAATATGCAAATACATGATGTTCACATGTCTCCACCAAGTTTACACTTTATGTCTGTCTAGGAAATAACATTCGACCTTGCTCGACTCGACTCATATTCGACCTCGCTCAAATCAACTCATATTCGACCTCGTTCAAATCAAGTTAAAAGTCAACATTCGACCTTGCTCGAATTGAATTACATTCAACCTCGCTCGAATCAACTCATATTCAACCTCGCTTGAATTAATTTTAAAGTTGACATTCAACCTCGCTCGAATCGACTCGTATTTGACCTTGTTTGAATCAATTAAAAGTCAACATTCGACCTTGCTCGAATCAACTTAATTTCGACCTCGCTCGAATTAATTAAGACACTTGCATATGACTTAGCTCAAACTAATTAAGCAACAATTCGACCATGCACGAGCTCAACTTACAGTTCGCGTAACTCAAATTGCAATCAAAGCAGTCAATTGAGGAAAACATTCGATGGAAAAATAAGAAACTCAGAAACAGACGGCAAAAGTATCATTCCAAAAGGTATCTTACAAGGTCCAAACAGATGCCCACAAAACAAAAAGGATAAAAGAGCAACAAAATTACAAAACAAGTACACTACCCGGCAACATCACCCCCATCGCCATCATCACCAACACCCTCGTCGTTGGAATATTCATCATCATACCAAGCACCTGGCTCGAGCCCGTCTAAATTATCTTCATCATCACCCTCCCCGGGTGTACCGGGATCGTAGCCACAAGCATCCCGGGATGCACATGCCTTAACACGAGCATCCTCAAATTCCGCCTCAGAAGCTTTCTCGGCTGTCATCAAGCCCCTGAATATGTCTAGGTGAGCCTCAACATGAACCCACTTCTCGTACAAATTCCGTGGAACATCGGGATAAGTGGAAACATTGGAGGAAGACGGTTGAGCCAATAGTTTCGCCTTCTCGGTGTTGAGGACGACAATCTGCTCGTTCAGGTATGAAACCTCTGTCTATAAGACACCAATCCATTCTTCAAGTCTTGCCTCCTTCAGCGCAGACGTCTTTACTTCATTTGCCCGCTCAGATTCTGAGGACACAGATGGAACACACTAATGCCGCCGCCTTTTCCATAACTGCCATCCTGGATTTCTCGGTTCTCCCCAACTCCGCCGCTTTTATGTCCAACTCGTCACTCAAGTTGTTGGCTCTATCTTTTCTCTGCTCATGCTCGGCCCACAAGGATGCCACCCGAGCCTGAAGGTCGATGCACTCAGACACAACCCCTTTGCTCACCTCAAGCTTGTCGTCCTTGACTCTCAACGTTCCTTCGAGCTCACTACATCTACCGATGACTCTCACGAACACATCGTCCTTCTGCTTCAGCACATCATCCTTCTACTTCAGCTCGTATCAGAGAGACTGGAACTGACCATCCTCGCCGAGTATGCTGCTCAATGCACGATGCTTGGTACGATAATCCCTCTACTTGGACTCCATTCTTTTATAAAGAGCCTTCCTCTTCTCTTCTTGACGGGCGCACTCGATCTTCAGAATAAAAGTCTAATTAACAAGTAGAAAACAGTCAGTAAAGACAAACAAGGTAAAGAAAAGGAAAAGATACGAGAACACAAAAATGACAAAAAGCTTACTCGCATGGCCATACCAGAGATTCCTAACGACAGGCCGGCATCCTGAAACGCCTGGAAGGTCCTATTCTCGCGACCCTGCATAGGGGAATCAAAGCTGGGACCATGCTCTCCGAGTTAGTTAACAAATACAGTCCAAAGGAATGACGATGTTCCGGGTAGATCCCTCTATTCTCACCTCTACTCGAGTGAACCCCTCGTCAAACATCCGCACCTCCTCGGGGTCTATGTCAAAACCGAACCCATCGTCGTCCACGACCATATTCTTTTCTTTCCCCTCGGTGGACGAAGACACGACTTTCGTTGCCTCTGACCGCGCTTCTTTTATGGAGACCTCTACTTCCTCTGATCGCCTCCCTTCCATGGCGACCTTCGGCAGGAGAACAGTCTTCGCAACTAAAGGATGTGCAGACTCTACGCCCACAACAACATCACTCTCAGGTGCGGCCACGATCGTAACCACACCGTCAACCTCCACCCTCTTCCTTTTCAACGGGGCCACTTCCTGCTCACCCGATGAAGACTCATCTACTAAATGTAATACCAAGAAGGCCAGAGTCTCCGCTGGTGGAGCAGCCACCCAATGGTCGGCCTACTCAAAGCTAGATTTTGAGAGGAAGTATTTAGCACGGACTCGGTTAACACAAATTGCGATCCATCGACGCACCCCCTTGGAAAATGCGGGAATAGGAGCCTTCGCCTTTTTTGGATCTCTCCGACCTGACACCGAAAGGAAAACTATAAGTAAATAACAAAAAAAAGGGTACTGTAATGAGGTTGAAGTAGTTAAAGAACGGAATATGACTTACCGGTCGAAGGCTTGGGTCCAAATTTCTTGTTGAAAGATGCCCAGTCACGGATCCTGACCGTGTGGGCCATGACTTGGGCCACCCAGTCACAAATATCAGCGACCAACGAAGGAGGATGTTTCTCGACTACACGAAAAGAAAAGAGAACGGTCAAGCCACAAAATAGGAGAAAAGGGAAGGAAAGTATTTCAATCAACAAAAGAAATTACGAGCAAAGTTCCACTGCTCAGGGAATCTACTGGGACTCGCCACCACGTGCTCAGTTTTGATAAAAAAGAAGTTGAACCAATACCGGGAATCGCCTTATCGTTCATTCCTGCCACTAGCCCCTTGGTCCCGTGGTGGCGAAGATGTATCATTGTGCTCCTATAGAAGCTTGGCGTGAAGAGATGCAACAAATGACGGATATAAATTTCACAGCCGGCCAGCTTCGTGAACTTTGTTAGCATAAGGAAAAGCTTGTAAATGTAGGGGTAGAGTTGGGCCGGGCAGACACTGTAGTATTGGCAGAATTCCTTCACCAACGGAGGAAGAGGGAGAGAGAACCCATTTGGAACGGGAATGCATAAAACGCGCAATACCCGGGATGATGAACTTGGATCACGTCGTCCTCAGCTGGAACCCGATCAACGTGAGCGGGGATGTTGTATTTGGATCTGAGTGCATCAATATGGGTTGCCTCAATCTCAGACTTCATAAGCTCGGGGTCATGTGCAGGTAACTTCAAAAAATATGACTTGGAGCATGGGTTACGGTAGGTAAGCTTTCATCGTCCATAACAATGGCCTCCCCTTCGTCAGAAGGCATGGCCACTGACAGTAGAGTTGGGTCTGAGGTCATCTCAGGGTTAGGAGTTAAACCAGCCATCTTCTACTAATATATCTTACGATGTAACTGAAAGTGTAGAAGAAATGGTGATATGAACACATGAAGAAGGAGAAGAAACGATGGATATGATTTAAAAATCAGAGAGGGTAAAGTTTTCTCCAAAGGGCCTCCCCCTCCTTATTTATAAAGAACCACGGTGCTCGAATCGATACAAACAACCGCCATACAACACTAGAATCGAAACGAGAAAGGCTCAAGGAACGATGCAACGCATTGAGAAGATGCGTAATGATGATGCATGCAACTGTGACGTCACCCTGAACCTACCTCATTGACCGCATCTCTCGGAGCGACATGCAATCACCTCGGCAGCGATCACTATTACCCAACCTCTACGTCCAAATTTCTCAAGAATTGCGATTGATGAAGTCCGCTCATTGAGGTCGACCAAAAGACGACCTTGATAAGTGGAGAGACTAACTGTATGGGTCAAAATCCAATTAAGGAAATTCGGCACGAAGAAGTGACCAAGTGTGAGGACGGTGGCTCATCATGGGAGACTAGGTTGAGGTCGATCAGGGGTTGACAGTACGGGGCCGCAAAGTAAGTCATCAAAGCCGAGGTCGAGCAGCAAGAAAAGGAATAACGGCTAGTGCGGCTTTGGAATTTTGAAAGAGAATATTCCATTGGATATTCCTTCTACTGTACTTTTCTAAGGTTTTTTGGGAGTATCCCATATAAATAGTAGAAGAGATAGGGCAAAAGGCATGTAAAATTCATTCTGATAAGAACACTTGTGAAAAGTTTGCTCTAGAGAGACAATACAAAATATTAGCTTTTCACAGTGATTCGATTTGTTGTTTGTTCCACTTTTCTCACATCAGATCCGAGAAAATCTCATATATTCCCATATATATTTTTCTTATATTGTTGTCAGATGGAAGAATCATCTACCCCATTCAATATTTGAGTGAATAATTCTCTATATTTACATTTATTACCATTTACACTACCAGAAAATACCTTTTTTTTGACTACAAAATGTCAGTCGCAATTTCCGACTAATGTAGTCGGAAATCTCATTTTTAAAATTTTTTTTTTTTTAAGAATTATTCTGACTATGTTTTCGACTAATATAATCATAAAGTTCCGCGGAAAATTGCGCGCATAGAAGTTTCCGACTACCGTAGTCGAAACATTAGATAATTAAGTCAAAAACCTTTTGACCTAGTGGTCTCGACAGTTGTAGTCGAAATTTTTTTAAGTAAAAAAATTAAATAATATATAGTTTTCAACTACATTAGTTGGAAAAGATAAGTTATTTTCCGCCTAACTCTTATTTCTCTAATTCTTTTTTCCACAATCTCTCTCTTACTCTGTGTCTCTCTCTATATCTCCTCGCCTCTCTCTCAACGGCATCGGCAAAATTGGCGACGGGGTCTTCATTAGGTACGCTCTCTCTATCTCTATCCCCCCGTCTAATCTTCGGCCAAGATTAGGGTTTCGATTTTATTGCGCAAAATAAACAGCACCACTAGGGTTTCGATTTTAATTAGAGTTTTTCATTCTCTTCACAATTCTTTGTCAAATTCTGTTGAGGTCTTAATTAAGTACTACTGGTTTCTTGACATGATTTACCTTTTTATTCTCATACCAGTTTAGATTAACAAAGCTGTTAATTTTTTGTTGAAGGATATTCTTTGAAACTAATTTTGGGTATTATTACAACTCTAGATATTAATGTTTGCAGGTTGTGTATTTTCGCAAGTGTATGTTGGATCTCTGACACAAGAAATTCTGACAGAAAATGGTAATAACATGGGGTAATTGAACAAGGAAACTTTTGACATTTAAGAATAGGCTAAATTCCTGAGATATGCAACCAAAAATACCCCCATGCAATTCAACAACCACATTAAACCGTTTTACTGAAAATGCAAACATTTTCAACAGTTCTTTCTCACTAATGGAGGATGATTTAATAGAAGGAGAAGAAAGTGAAACTGCATCTAAATTAGTCAAGAATTCATAGGTTACTCTATTTTTAGCTAACATGTTAGAATTTCGAGTTACTAAGGAGAAATGTGGGAAATATACGTTACTGATAATAGAGGAGGATATTCTTGGGGGGGGGGGGGGGGGGGGGGGCCGAC
>ML378438.1:49831-106677 GCA_005239525.1 Nicotiana knightiana
GGGGGGGGGGGGGGGGGGGAGAGGTTACCAAATCAAGAAGAGAAAATAAGTTTTTACAGATTTTTATACGGAGTTTACTTTTAAGTGTTGGCCAAAGAAATTGAATGGTTTTGAAGATTGACAAAGGAACTTAAAGTTGAACCAGGTCCATCGTTGGCGACATAGTCACATGCAGAGTTAAAGGCAAGTGAGGTGCACATACAGGAGATAAACGAAATATGCGAATTAAAGAGATATATCCTGATCGAAAAGATTGCAAGATAATAAGGAGAAGGAATCCTTATTCAGTAAGTACAAAATCAAAGATAAGGAAAGATTAGAGGAGTTGATATTAACTAGAACTCTTTCACCAAGGAAGAGTAGCATTAGAACTCTAGTAAATATCTCGTCTATTAATCCTATATATTGCAGATTGTTCTTATTGTACAGGGACGCACAAAAAGCAGAAGCAAAAAAAGAATTGAGAGCAAAATTAGCAAGGCAATTTTGCAAGCAGTTCGTGTGAGATTTAAGTGTGCGACTCTGAAGCTACTTGGAACAACTAGAAGAACTAGTTCTAACTGTTGTCTTTTAGTCTAGTTTACTTGTAGTAGGGGTTTCAATTTGTACCTTTTTAGCTTTTATCTATAAGCATTTGTAATAGGTATTGAGTGTTCAAGTTATAGCTAACTTGGAGTTTGTCGAAAATAGCTAGAGGCTAGTTTTCCACAAAGGGATTGGAGTTAATCCTAGGTTTACAAAGAGTTTTTGTAAATTTTGTTTTTGGCTCAGTGATTTTAGTGGAGTGTTTGGGAAAATCCTACTAGAAAGTAGGTCGTGGTTTTTCACCTTTTGAGCCAGGTGTTTTCCACGTAAAGTTCTTGTGTTCTTTATTTTTTGTATTTATTATTCTGCAAACAATATAGGTTGGAACACATAGAAGAACCTGGTCCTTCTGTAACTAGTGCACGCGAAAATCGGACACCACACAAATCACCCCCCTCTTGTGTGGTATTGACGTTTAAGAACATCAGTTGGTATTAGAGCGGGTTATCCTTGAAGAGGATAACATAGGAAAAGATCAAGATGAGTGCACCACCTGGGATTTGGGAAGGACAATTAACCGCTAGGCCACCACTCTTCAATGGGAAGTACTACTCCTTGTGGAAGAACATAATGAGAGATCATATAATTGGTGAAGACTATGAGCTATGGGACATAATTACTGATGGTCCTATGGCCACCATGAAGAAGAATGATAAAGGAGTAGACGTGCCAAAGACAAGAGCAGACTGCACTGCTGAGGATTTGAGAAACTGGGAGAAGAATGCTAAGGCCAAGAAGTGGCTTGTGTGTGAACTTGGTCCAGATGAGTACAACAGAATTCAAAGCTGCACTACTGCCAAAAAAATTTGGAACACTTTGCAAGTGGCTCATGAAGGAACTGCTCAAGTGAAGAGATCCATAGGTACTCTACTATATTTTTAATATGAGAATTTCTCTATGAAGGAAGGAGAGACCATTCAAGAGATGTACACTAGGTTCAGTACATTGACTAATGAACTGAAATCTCTTGGAAGGACTCTTCTTGAGGAAGATAAGGTTGAGAAGATTTTGACAAGGGTTCTTCCAGTATCTTGGGAGAGCAAGGTCACTACAATTCAAGAATCCAAGAACATTGCAACTCTCAAACTGGATGAACTAATTGGAAATCTTATTGACTATGAACTTAGAAGGTAGACAATGAAGATGGATGTTCCCAAGAAGGAAAGGAGTCTGGCACTGAGAATCACTGAAGGAGAAGATCTGGGAGAAGATGAAATGGCTATGATCACCAAGGATTTAAAGAAATATCTTATGAGAGGAAAGGGCTCCGCAAGAGGTGGAAACTACAACAAGGCAAGGGTACCAGAAAAATCAACTAATGAGGGCTGCTACAAATGTGGGAAGACTGATCATCACTCAAGAACTATCCTTAGTGGGCAGTTGAATGGAAAAAGGAACGGTCTGAATGAAGGAATCGAAAGAAGGAATTGGTTCATCCCAAGAAAAACAAAGTATCAACAAAGGCTATGGTCGCTCCTTGGGTAGAAAGTTCAGATGAGGAGTCAGATGATGAAGATGAAGATGAAGATGAACAAGAACTTATGGCAATTGGTGAATCAGATGAGGAATCTGAGGTAAGTATATTCCATCTCAAAGACAAGATTAAATTCCTGTCCAAAGAAAAACTCTCTAAATTACTGCTAGACTTTATTGATGAATATGAAGTAATTAATAAGGAAAAGGATTAGCTGTCTAAGGAGGGTGTAATTTTAAAAGCAAACTGTAAAAACCTGGAACTCAGAGTAAGTGAGAGTGTAAGTGAAAACACTGCTATGAAGAACCAGTTTCATCCACTTGAGACAAATGTCCTAGAATTAAAATCTGAAAATCTAAAAATCTAAAACTGAAACTAAGAACCAGTAAGAAGATAGCGAACAACTCTCAACTCACCTTAGAAGAAAATGTAGGTAAACTAAAAGATGAGTTGTATAGGAAGGATGAACATATAAGAATGTTGAAGGAGGAACTTGGTGAGGTCAAGCATGAAGTAGACAGAACTTGTAAATTGAACAGATCCTCCGATGCTTTGACATGGCTACAGGAACATCATAGTAGTAATAAGAGAGGACTTGGTTTTGGGAATCAGCTGCCTAAATGGGATCCTAAAATCAAGTACCTCACCCTTCTTGAGAACAAAATCTGTACCCACTGTGGTAAGACTGGTCACTACAAAAGTGAATGCAATGCAAAAGAGCAGGCCAGTCAAAAGAACAAAAGTTTTCTTTGAGGGAAGAAATGGTTACCAAATTGGGCTAAAAAGAATTTAATTCATCCTTTTGATTATAGAAAGGGACACAAAATAGTTTGGGTTCCTAAGACTAAACCCTGATTTTCTTTTATAAGTTCAAGTGAAAGGAAGTAGCCAAATATGGTACATGGATAGTGGCTGCTCAAAACACATGACTGGTAACAAGGACCAGTTCCTTTCACTTGAGGACCTCAAAGCAGGAAATGTCTCCTTTGGAAATGGAAAGAAAGGTGAAATCATTGGGGTTGGTAAGGTAGGTCAGGATGACACTCATTCCATTGAGAATGTATACCTAATAGATGGCTTGAAATATCACCTAATCAATGTGTCACAACTGTGTGACAGAGATAACTTGGTAGCATTCACCTCTACAAAATATTTTGTAATAAATCTTATCACTGACAAGATTATTTTGCAGGGAAAAAGAGTGAACAATATATACATCATAGATCTGTCCAAACTTTCAGAAAATGAGTTAACATGCTTAAGTGTGCTTGACAATGATCCCCTCCTTTGGCATAAGAGACTTGGACATGCAAGTCTGAGTCAGCTTAACAAACTAGTCTCCAAAGACTTAGTGATAGGTCTGCCTAACATTATGTTCAAGGAAGACAAAGTATGTGAGGCTTGTGCAAGGGGAAAGAAGGTAAGATCCTCTTTCAAAAGCAAGAAAGTGGTAAGTACCACCAGATCGATGGAACTGGTCCATATGGATCTCTATGGTCCTATGAGAACCTTAAGCAGATGTGGTAAGAGATATGTAATGGTGATTATTGATGACTATTATAGATTTACCTGGACATTGTTTCTAACATCTAAAGATGAGGCATTCTACATGTTTACTTCCTTTGTTAGAAAAATTCAAAAACAATTTGGAAATTAACTTGCATAAATTAGGTCTGATCATGGCACTGAATTTGAAAATGCTAAATTTGCTGAATTTTGTGATGATCATGGCATAGGTCACAACTTTCTTGCTCCTAGAACTCCACAAAAAAATAAAGTAGTTGAAATAAAGAATAGGACACTTGAAGATATGGCTAGGACTATGCTTCTTTCTAGTAAACTACCTCATAGCTTCTGGGCAGAAGCTATTAATACTGCATGCTATATCATAAACAGGTGCATGACTAGACCACTTGTAGAGATGACTCCTTTTGAGTTACTTAAAGGGAGAAAACCAAATATATCCCACCTTAAGGCTTTTGGTTGCAAGTGCTTTGTGTACAACAATGGTAAAGACTCCCTAGGTAAGTTTGATCCCATAAGTAATGAAGGAGTATTCTTGGGATATTCTTCACATAGTAAGGCTTATAAAGTCTATAACAAAAGAACTATGTATGTTGAAGAAAGTGTGCATGTAGTTTTTGATGAAACTAACATTCTTTCTAAGAGACATGAGCAAGAGGATGAAGAAATTGGGCTGCTCAGAAACTCAGTCCAAACTGATGCAACACTGGAGGAAGGAATAGGTGATGGAACAGGTTCATCCCTCCCTAGAAACATGACAGGGGGAATTGAACAAATTAATTTACAAACCTCATTGGAACTTGGACCTTATCCTGTTCCACAACAACAAAACACTGAAGGAACTTCAAGGAGTAACCAGTTGGTTGTGAAACCATACTGATATCAAAGTTCTCACCCTATTGAGAACATTATCACTGATCCAACCTCTGGAATCAAAACCAGATCCTCTTTGCAGAATCTGTGTGCTTTTGATGATTTCCTATCTCTTATTGAACCTAAAAATATTTCTAACACTTTGCAAGATGCAGACTGGGTGAATGCAATGCAAGATGAACTCAACCAATTTGAAAGAAGTCAAGTTTGGCATCTAGTACCAAGACCCTTGGATAGATCAGTAATTGGCACAAAATGGGTCTTTAGAAACAAACTTGATGAAGATGGAACAGTTACAAGAAACAAGGCAAGATTGGTGGTTCAAGGATACAGTAAAGAGGAAGGCATAGACTATGATGAAACCTTTGCTCCAGTGGCAAGGCTGGAATCAATAAGACTCCTCATAGTCTTTGCTGCTTACATAGAATTCACCCTTCACCAGATGGATGTCAAGAGTGCCTTCCTAAATGGCTATCTAAAGGAAGATGTGTTCGTCATGCAACATCCAGGGTTTGAGAACAAGGAGAATCCTGATCATGTGTACAAACTTGACAAAGCACTATATGGTCTTAAGCAAGCTCCCAGAGCATGGTGTGAAAGGTTATCAAAATTCTTGCTTGAGCATGACTACAAGAGAGATAAAATTTATAGTACTTTATTCTTAAAGGAAAAAGATAAAGATCTCTTGGTAGTTAATATATATGTAGATGGCATAATCTTTGGAGAAACCACTGAAAAGCTAAGTAAAGAATTTTCTAAACTAATGGGGAGTGAATTTGAAATGAGCATGATGGGTGAGCTTAATTTCTTTTTAGCCTTACAAATTAAACAAAATTCAAATAGAACTATGATCCATCAACAAAAGTATGTGAAAGAGTTGCTTAAAAGGTTTAAAATGGAAGATTTCAAAGAAATTAATACTCCTATTGCAACAACCACTAAATTAGATGTAGATGAACTTGGTTCATCTGTTGATCAAAAGCTGTATAGGGGAATGATTGGTTCACTGCTGTATCTCATTGCAAGTATACCTGACATTTTTTTCAGTATAGGACTTTGTGCAAAATTTCAGGCGAATCCAAAAGAATCCCACCTAACTGCAATAAAGAGAATCTTGAGATACTTAAAAGGTACCACTGATCTATGTCTTTGGTATCCAAAAGGTAGTAGCTTTAATCTTGTGGGATATGCTGATGCTGATTATGCAGGTTTTCTAGTGGATAGAAAGAGCACCTGAGGTATGGCACATTTTCTGGGCTCATGTCTTGTGTCTTGGGCCACTAAAAAGCAGAATTCTGTAGCTCTATCCATTGCTGAGGCTGAGTATGTGGCTGCAGCTTCATGTTGTGCTCAATTATTGTGGATTAAACAACAACTGCTAGATTTTGGAATCGATGTTGGATGCATCCCTATCTTTTGTGATAACACCAGTGCTATAAGTATGACAAAGAACCCCGTTCATCAGAAAAGGACTAAGCACATAGATGTTAGACATATTTTTAAGGGATAATTATGAGAAAGGATTGATCTCTATTGAATTTTGTGCTACTGATAAGCAGATTGCTGACATCTTTATAAAAGCACTAAGTAGAGGGAATTTTAAAAGGAACATGTTAGATTAAGGGATGATTAAGATCACCTAATTGAACCAGTTCATAATGTACATGAAAAAGAAAATAATAATATAAAAAAAATTTGGCTAGAAATTCTTAAATTTGTGTAAATAATCAGATAAATCGTTGCTCAATCTCATGCTGTAAATAGCATACTCTCTTGCCATTTTTTAAAATGACTCATTGGTTACTAATGATGTTTTTCCCTATTGTTGAAAATTGAGGCTTGATCAAGAGGATTCTGATATGATGAACCTTGTTCATCAGTGCTGGTTCATCTGAAAGGCGAGGTATGTGTTCTCTACTATACACACTTTGAAATATTAATAATTAATCATGAGAAGAACTCTACCTAATCAAAATATTTTCACAATCTATCCTTATCCCATTTTTGAACCAGTTCCATCTACACTAAGACTCCAATTAAGAGTAAATCGCCTAGAACCTAGGGAATCAGTAACCGTCACTGATAAGTTGCAGAGGTGATAAGACCTCTATTTGACCCCAAAAGGCTGCCGTTATATATTAATTACCTCCTCCTTTTAAAAACCCCATCATCACCTCTGAAATTACTCACCAACTCTACAACCGTCGAAAACCTTCCATCTTCCTTGCCCTCACTCTCAATCCATAATCTTCTTCTTCCATCTTAGATCAAAGATGACTAATCCTTTGGACAACCCTGGTTCTCCACCACCTGTTACTCCATCTTCGACCTCTTCCACACCTCCACCACCTAGTCCTACTCCGTCTCAACCCAGTTCCACTATTCCTCAACCTAGCCCCAGTCCGGAACCCATAAAAAGACGGGTTAAAATGCTCGCCAGGAAAACAGTGGCTACAGGTTCTCTCGCCAGAAAATTGAATGCCAAATTACAAGCTAGTCAGGTTCAAGAATAAGTTAATTCTAGTGGTTCGTTCAAATCAGCTACTGCGGAAGCAACAGGATCATCTGACTCTGAACAGGTATCATCTGTACCAAATATCACCTCTAAGAATGTGTCTGAAATAGCGGAGAACTTAGAAAACAGGTTTGTGCTGGTTGGATCTGTGAAAAATGTGGAGTTACCTGAAGTAAGACGAAGAAGTCATAAAAATAAAATTGGGGAAGAAATAGAGAAAGAGGGAAGTCGGAGTGAATCAAGGGGAACATGGGAAGAAACTACTAGATTGTCTATTAGTGGTACTGAAATGGTAGTATTAGAAGAGGGAGCCAAGGAGTCAAGGGGAAACAAATCAAGTGAAGCAGCTGAGGGATTAGTAAGTCTAGGAAAATCTACGAATGAACCTGGTTCATCCATTGAGGAGACATTGGCAGATCTTATGAAGAAGTTAGGAGAGAGTTATAAACCGAATAAGAAAAGGACTACAAAGACTAAGGGGTCTGAAACTGTAGGAGAAAGTAAGAAGAGAAAAGTCACTTCATCTGCTGGTTCTGAAAATCCTCTTCCAAGAGGAAGAACCACAAGAAGTGCACTTAGGCAGATTGAGGAGGAGTTACAAAAGACTTTGAAGGAAAGTAAGATAAAGAGAGCTGAAAAGAGAAATAAGAAAATTGCTGAGCCTACAAAGGCTGTGGAGATTGAGGAGATGGAATTGGTCCATCAAGATGATCAAAGGGCAGAAGTTGAGGTGCAGACCCCCAAACCAAAGAAAGCCAAGACTTCTTCAAAGAAGTTTGCATCTGTGTCTGCTCCACCCTCCACTATATTCAAGAGAACCAAGTCAACAGTAAAGTTAAAGAAAGTTCAAATTGATGAAGAGGAAGATTGGAGTGCTGATGAAGAAGATGAGACTGCTGGAGAGAAGGACAACTTAACTAAGTTTGAGAAGCGCACCATTTTGAAGGGGAGATTGCTGAAAGATTTGGAGGAATCTAGAATGGTCTATCTGATGGATAAGCTAGAGGTGCAGAGCTGGAAGGACACGGGCCTTCAGTGTCATGACCTAAGATCCCACGCGGGTCGTGATGGCGCCCAACACCGGGGTCAGGCAAGCCAATGGTTGCTTATTAGTGAGATTTTCCTTATTAACATACCAACCCCACATATTACCCAAAGTTTTACCCTTAGCTTATTAAAATAAAAGCGGAAACATTTATCAATTTAAATACATACAACCAAAATGATCGTGATCCAATATATATATATACAGTCCCAAAATAAGAATCTACCAAGTGCGTGCCAGGAACTAGTATCACAAGTCAATAGGCGACTAGTAGAATATACAAAAGATGATACGAGAGGTACACTGTCTAAAAGGATATAGACAAAAATAAAGAAAAGATAACTCCATAGCATAACTGAGAATCGCCAAGGGAGGCAGCTCACCATGGAGTCAGGTCTGGAATATGTCAAGCTCCGGTCGGATAACTAGAAACACCATCCCCAGAACCTGTACAGTTAAGTACGGAAGTGCAGTATGAGTACATATATAAACACCTCCGAATCCTAGACCACCAGTCCCCGCAAGTCATAAATCATAAAATTCCGCTATGGGAAGTTTAATTTAGGGGAACGGGTTCCGATAACGCAAAATGATCAATCGGGTCGTTTCATTCTCCACCTCTTAAACAAACGTTCATCCTCGAATGGGTCTAGAATCATACCTGAGGTGCTGAATAAGTGTGGATATCTGCTCTGCATGTTCTCCTCGGACTCCCAGGTCGCCTCCTCAACTGGTTGGCCCCTCCACTGGACCTTTACGATAGAAACTCTCTTGGACCTCAACTGGCGGTCCTGCCTATCAATAATAACAACTGGCTCCTCCTCGTAGCCCAACCTCTCATCCAACTGAATAGTGCTGAAATCAATCACGTGAGACAAACCGGCCTGGTACCTACGGAGCATGGATACATGAAAAACTGGGTGAGCTCCTGATAAACTGGGAGGCAAGGACAGCTCATAAACAACCTCCCCAACTCGCCTCAACACCTCGAATGGACCTATAAACCTCGGGCTCAGCTTGACCTTCTTCCCAAACCTCATAATACCCTTCATAGGCGAGACTTTCAACAGGACCCTATCTCCCTCCATAAATGATACATTACGCGTCCTCTGATCCGCGTAACTCTTCTGTCTGGACTGTGCTGTACGGAGCTTCTCCTGAATCAACTTCACTCTCTCCAAGGCATCCCTCACCAGGTCGGTGCCATATAACTTAGCCTCCCCAGGCTCAAACCACCCGATAGGAGAACGACATCGCCGACCATAAAAGCCTCAAATGGTGCCATCTCAATGCTGGACTGATAACTATTATTGTAAGCAAACTCCGACAAAGGAAAGAACTGGTCCCACTGACCCCCGAAATCAATCACACATGCCCTGAGCATGTCCTACAGTATCTGAACTGTACGCTCTGACTGACCATCAGTCTGAGGGTGAAATGCTGTGCTGAGGTCTATTTGGGTGCCCATCTCACTATGCAATGCTCTCTAAAAGTGCGAGGTGAACTGAGGACCTTGATCTGATATAATGGACACCGGCACACCATGCAATCGGACTATCTCCCGAATGTAGATCTGGGCCAACCTCTCAGATGTATAAGTAGTAGCCACTGGAATGAAATGCGCCGATTTGGTCAATCTATCCACAATGACCCAAACCACGTCAACTTTCCACGAAGTCCGAGGCAACCCAACCACGAAGTCCATAGCAATGCGCTCCCATTTCCACTCAGGAATGGGCATATGCTGAAGTAGGCCTTCTTCATTCACGATACATCTTCGTAGCACCAGGGTGAATAGAATACCGATAACTGTGTGCCTCCTATAGAATCCTCTCCCTCAGGCCATCAACATTAGGTACACATAAGCGGCCCTGAAGTCTCAGAACACCATCCTCGCCAATAGCGACCTCCTTGGCCCTACCCTGAACCACTGTCTCCCGAAGCTCTGCTAAGCATGGATCATAGAACTGCCAGGCCTTAATCTCTCCCAATAATGAAGACTCAGCAACCACATGTGCCAAAAATCGACGAGGCTCTGAAAGATCTAATCTCACCAGGCGATTGGCCAAGGACGGAATGTCCAAGGCTAGAGGTCTCTCCTCCGCTGCAATATAAGCCAAGCTACCCATACTCTCAACCTTCCTGCTCAAAGCATCTGCCACCACATTAGCCTTGCCCGGGTGATAAAGAATGGTGATATCATAATCCTTCAACAACTCAAGCCATCTACGCTGCCTCAAATTAAGATCCTTCTGCCTGAACAAGTGCTACAAACTAAGGTGGTCTGTATAAACCTCACAGGACTCCATACAAATAGTGCCTCCAAATCTTAAGAGCATGAACAATCGCCGCCAACTCCAAATCGTGCACGGGGTAATTCTTCTCATTAAACTTCAGCTAGCATGAATCATAAGCAATAACTCTCCCCTCCTTCATCAATACACACCCCAAGACAACGCGTGAAGCGTCGCAATATACCGTGTACATCCCAAAACCGGAAGGCAATACTAGAACTAGCGCTGAGGTCAATGTTGTCTTGAGCTTCTGAAAGCTTACCTCACACTCGTCAGACCATCGAAACGGGGCATTATTTTTAGTCAATCTAGTCAATGGAGCTGCAATAGAAGAGAAACCCTCCACAACTAAGCGATAATAACCTACTAGGCCCAAAAAGCTCCTGATCTCTGTAGAGGAAGTAGGACACGACCAACTCTGAACTGCCTCAGTATTCTGAGGATCAACCTTGATACCCTCTTCGGATACCACATGCCCCAAAAATGCCACGGAATCCAACCAAAACTCACACTTGGAGAACTTAGCATATAGCTTCTGTTCTCGCAAAGTCTGGAGCACAACTCTCAAATGCTGCTCGTGCTCCCCCAGGCTATGAGAGTAAATCAAAATGTCATCAATGAAGACAATGATGAAGGTATCAATGTACGGCCTGAACACACTATTCATCAAGTTCATGAATGCTGCTGGGGAATTAGTCAAGCCAAAGGACATCACTAGGAACCTGCTGGGGCATTAGTCAAGCCATACGATACGGAGGAATGGATATAGGCTGGGTGCCTGGATCTAAATCAATGCAGAAGTCAATATCACGGTTTGGAGGCATGCCCGGAATATCCAAAGGAAATACATCAGCATACTCTCGAACAACTGGCACGGAATCAATCGTCGGAGACTTGGCGGTGGTGTCCTGCACATAAGAAAAATAGGCTAGAAAACCCTTCTCGACCATATGTCGAGCCTTCAGGAATGAAATAACCCGGTTGGTTGCGCTAACTGAAGAACCCCTCCACTCCAGCATAGGTGACTCAGGCATGGCTAAGGTAACTGTCTTGGCATGGCAATCAAGCATGGCATGATTGGGAGATAACCAATCCATGCCTAGAATAACCTCAGAATCAACCATGTCGAGCAATAAAAGGTCAGCTCTGGTCTTGAACCCACAGAAAGTAATCACACAAGATCGGTAGACCCGTTCTACCACCACATAATCGCCCACAGGAGTGGACACATACAAGGGAGAAACCAAGGACTCTCGAGAGACATCCAGATTAGGAGAAAATAGGGTTGAAGCATATGAATAAGTGGATCCTGGATCAAACCATACTAAAGCCTCTCTACCACATACTGAGATAATACATGTGATCACGGCGTCTGAGGCCACTGCATCTGATCTGGCCGGAATATCATAAAACCTGGCTGGAGAACCTAAAGACTGAGCCCCACCAGAGTGAACAGGAGCTTCCTGACCTCCCCTTGACTGGCCTCCACCTCTAGGACGACCCCTGACGGCCTGCCTTCCACCTCTAGGTGGCCGAACTGCTGGTGCCAGACCGATCAGCTGATAGCTCTACTGCACGGCCTTGCCCCGATACTGGGGACACTGCCTCCTCATATGACATGGCTCTCCACACTCATAACAATTCCCAGGTGGCACGGTCTGCTACCCCAAGGATGATCCCTGAAGGGCCGGCGGGCGATGAGAGTCCTCAAGCATAGCACTGAAATAAGGATCAGAGGATCTCTGATGATTGGAATAACCACTGTGTGAACTCTGAATGGCTGGAGGACGGTAGGAACGCTCTGGAATAGAGATGAAATGAGGCCTCACTGGAGCACCTCGAGGAGGTGGTAGATGTGCTGAATATAAAGGCCTGCTGGGCTGACCACTATTATGCTGACCCCTACCCCTAGCTGGGGCGCCTCTGAAATCCCCTAAGAACCTAGCCCTCTTGTCCTGCTGACCCTGCGCCCTTCTCCTCAATCGGTAACCCTAGATCCTACGAGCAATCTCCACTACGAGCTGATAAGGGGTACTCATATCCACCTTTCGAGCCATGGTGGATCTAATACCTGGATGAAACCCTGCTAAAAACCTCCGAACTCTCTCAGCATCGGTAGGAAATATCATAAGAGCATGGCATGACAACTCTGAAAATCTGGCCTCATAATCTGTCACGGACATCTGACCCTGCTCTAACCGCTCAAAATGACCCCTCAGCTCTTCCCTCTCAGAGGGTGGAATATATCTATCCAAGAACATCTGTGTGAACTTCTCTCAAGTGATAGTAGAGGAATCGGCTGGCTTGCTGAGAATATAAGACTGCCACCACCTGTGAGCTCTGCCCTCTAACTGGAATGCAATGAAGTCCACTCCATGGGACGCTAGGATCCCCATGTTGTGCAGTTTATCCCTGCACCTATCAATGAAGTCCTGGGCATCCTCACCTCGCTCACCCTCGAAGACTGGAGGGCGCAAGCGGGTCCATCTGTCTAACATCTTATGTTGGTCGCCACCCACAGCTTGTCTGGGCTCCGGTGCTGCCGCTACAGGACGGGTACCATCCACGGGCAGTGTACCCGGGGTGGGATGTAATGCTGCTGTCGGTCCTGCGGCCTGGGTAGTAGGGGTCTGGGCTCCCCCTACCGCTTGTGAAGTAGTAGGACCTGCTGGAAATAAATCAGCCTGGGACATGGTGTCAATGAATCTCATCATACGGCCCATGACTTCCTGGAAGCTTGACGCCGTAATAAAGTCTACAGGTGTCGGATCTGCTGGAGGCACCTCATCCTGCTCCTCTAATATAGGGTCCTCTGGTGGCAGGACCAATATAGCTCTGGGACGCCCTCATCCCCTACCACGGGCTAGTGCCCTCCCCCGACCTCGGACGACAGGGGTAGCAGCCCTTCCCGGGTCCGGAACATCAGATGCACGCGTCCTCACTATTTGTGAGAGAATAGAAGAATGAATTTAGTAAATCATAGGCTGCACGATAGAGTAAGAACAAATAGAGGTTTCCTAACACCATGTATCCTCCTGAAGATAAGTCCAAACGTCTTCGTGCAGATCCGCAAGACTCTACTGGGTTCGCCCGTGACTCGTGAGACTTATGTGAACCTAGTGCTCTGAGACCACGTTGTCATGACCCAAAATCCCACGCGGGTCGTGATGGAGCCCAACACCGGGGTTGGGCAAGCCAATGGTTTCTTATTAGTGAGATTTTCCTTATTAGCATACCAACCCCACATATTACCCAAAGTTTTACCCTTAGCTTATTAAAATAAAAGCGGAAGCATTTATCAATTTAAATACATACATCCAAAATGATCGTGATCTAATATATATATATACAGTCCCAAACTAAGAATCTACCTAGTGCGTGTCAGGAACTAGTGTCACAAGTCAATAGGCGACTAGTAGAATATACAAAAGATGATACAAGAGGTACACTGTCTGAAAGGATATAGACAGAAATAAAGAAAAGATAAATCCATAGCATAGCTGAGAATCGCCAAGGGAGGCAGCTCACTGTGGAGTCAGGTCCGGAATATGTCAAGCTCCGGTCGGATAACTAGAAACACCAGCCCCAGAACTTGTACAGTTAAGTACGGAAGTGCAGCATGAGTACATATATATATATATATGTACCCAGTGAGTATACTGCCTAACCTCGAAGAGGTAGTGACGCGAGGTCGACATGACGCTCACTAAGGTCCAACAGTATAATTTAATAGAGTGTAATAAAGCAGCAAGCATGTAAGGCAGTGAAACAACAAACATATATGTAAGATACTGAAATCGAGGAAGAATACTGAGGATAAATAAAACAATTACCACCTCACTTTTTCCCAAATATCTGTCAGATCAATTTCATGAAATTTAATAACAAATAAACCATACGCATGCAGGGTAACAACCGGCCGGAGTCGTAGGGTAGTCACGCTCGTGCATTGTCGAAGGATCGATCGGCCCGTCCTAAAAGTGCGTCTCTCAATCTCTCTATGCACTGCCGAGGGATCGACCGACCCGTCCCAAAAGTGCATCTCTCAATCTCTCTGCCCACTATCCAAGGATCGATCGGCCCATCCCAAAAGTGCGCCTCTCATAAGAGTGGGGGAAATAACACTCCGCTCGCGGAATACAATTTGCGAAGAGGTCACATGCACATACATTATTCCTTTTTAAAAGAGAATGCCTTTCCATGATCAACTATCTTACAAGTTTTTCTCAAATTTCATAACTTCGGGAATGTAAACAATATGAAATGTAAATTCAACACGCATATAGTTAATATCAAGTAAAACACTAGGCATGATGTGTGCCTAACTACCAGGACATAATAGAAATAGTCGATTTTTATGGACTCTCGTCACTTTGTACGTACGTATCCCCCAAAAATTATCACATATAGCATTTAAATCACCTAGGGGGACACTTCCCCCTCATAAGGTTAGAAAAGAGACTCACCTCATGACGAAACCACCCCTCGGATCAAGGATGCGCCCGAATCTCCGAAATCTACCCTCGATGGCTCGCAACTAGCCAAATATAGTATAATTACATCAACTCATGATCAAAGAAGAAGAATTAAACTATTAACCCAAAATTCACCATTCTTGAAGAATTACCCAATTTCAACCCCGATCCCGCATGCTCGAATATCAAGAATTATTGAAGGGGTCGCTCACTCGTAGCCTAAGGATCAAGATTATGTAACTTTTATTGGAATGCATGGCAATCATTGAGTGATTTATCAAATTCTTAAGAACCCTAACTTTTAATCTCCAAATCCTTGATTTTTGATGTTTTAGTAATTAATTCTAGTTGAATTCCATGTAAAAATTTAGGAAAACAGAGAGGAATTACTCACCTTAGCACTATATAGGTCGTGGAGGGTGCTGCTCAAGCTTGAAGGCTCTCTAATGGAGTTTTGGATGAGAAAGAATGAAGAAAACACGTGTTTAAACATTTAAATAGGCCTGCCTACAGAGGTTTCCGCACCTGCGACCCAGGGACCGCACCTGCGACCCAGGGACCGCACCTGCAGTCCTGCACCGGCGAGAAAAGAATCGCACCTGCGGAAAATGGCGAGGGGGCTGGGGATCGCACTTGTGGAGGGATATCCGAACCAACGGACCCGCTCCTGCGGAAATTGTTCCGCACCTGCGAAGGTAGGGGGCCCCTGGGTTTTCGCACCTGCGAGGATGGGACAGCAGGAGCGGTCCCGCACCTGCGGCTGGGCAACCGCACCTGCGGTCATACTAGCAACAGCTGCACCAGCAGTTGTTTTAGCCAGTTTTTGGCCTCGTGTGATGTCCGGGAGGCACCTGGGCCCACCCGATCCCCCGTCCAAATATACCAACAAGTTCCAAATCATAATACAGACTCGTTCGAGCCTTCGGAACACCCAAAACAACGCTAAACCTCAAAATCACACCCCCAAACCCCAAGGACCAAACTTAGAAATTTTAAGTTTTTCTGGACTTCGCTCACAACACGCCGAACCGACCTATACAACTCGGAGTGACACCAAATTTTGCAGGCAGGTCATAATTAACATGATGGAACTATTCCCAGTCTCGGAATTCCGTTCGGACCTTGATATCACAAAAACACGTCCCAAACAAAAATATGAACTTAAGGAACTTCTTATTTCAAACTGAAATGCCCTCAGGTCATCAGAAACCCAATCCGAACATACGCCCAGGTCCGAAATCATCACACGAAGCTACTGAAACTGACGAAACTCGATTCCGAGGTTGTTTACCCAAAATGTTGACCGAAGTCAAACTTGGCCTTAAAGGCCAACCTTAAGGAACCAAGTGTTCCTAAAGCACTCTAAACACCTCCGAATCCCGGACCACCAGTCCCCGCAAGTCATAAATCATAAAATGCTGCTATGGGAAGTTTCATTTAGGGGAACGGGGTCCGATAACGCAAAACGACTGGTCGGATTGTTACATTCATCTAGATGGGAGGTTGGCCACAAGTGAGATAGTCAAGTTCATGGCCAATGCTGTAGTCAAGGACGGTAGGGTCTCTAGCCAAGAGAAGGGGACCAAAATTTTATTTGATGCCATAGAATTGGGAGAATTTCTTGGGATCCTGTCTGAAGTATAGGATGACTACACCAGGCAGAGATGGCCCAGCTTGGATGCTCTTCCCACTGCTTTAAAAATCACTAGAAGGTTTTGTGACAATGAATATGAGGTTGAACCAAGGGTGGTCTACAAAAGTGAAATGACGCCTCCTCACAAGGTGGTGTTTGAGTTCATTAACAAGTGTGTATTGCCAAGACAGGAGAGAAGGCACATAGAAAATTACATGGACTTAGTTCTCATGGAGTGCCTAGACAGTGGAAAGCAAATCAACTGGCCTTACTTCATCATCCAGCTCCTGGACAGGGTGGTAAAATGTTCCAAGGCTCATGCCATTCCTTATGGCTTCATCCTCACAACTGTACTTGCTCACTATAAGGTGCCTCTGAAGAAGGCATAAATTGCTACAGTCAAGGATCACTTTAGCAAAAACACTTTTCTGGCCTACGACTATGCTGTTAATGTTCTTGAAAATGAACCTGGTTCATCCAGGAAGACTCCGATGAATAGCAAAGTCAGAGCACTTGTGCAGGATGGTGGGGCTAAGGATGCAGAAATTCTTAGGCTGAAGAATCGCCTGGCTGAGGTTGAACATGAGAGGGATGCTCTTAGAACTAAGCTTTCCAAAGAAAAGGAGAAGAATGAAGGGATTCTTAATTATATTCTATCTCTTCTCCAAGATAAAAACCCAGCCTCCACCCCTTCCCACCCTTAGTAATCCAGCCTGTCTTCGACTCTGAGTGACCCAGATTAGGGATTTTTCTTGTTTCTTTTGCTCATGATGTTAATTGTTTTTGTTTCTTCTTGTGGATTGTGCTTGAACAATGCTTCTATCAATGAATTTTGCTTCTTTTGCTCTTAATCTTGTTTCATTTTCTTTGATAGTTTGCATTCTTGGTTTCTTATTGATAATTAATCCATGATTGCACTTGCAGTTGCCCCAATGGCCATGATGCCAAAAGGGGGAAAAATGGTCATATGGTCATGTACTATTCTGAACATGTGATATTTATAACCTAATGAACCTGGTTCTTTTATGATAAATTCTCAATACTCTAAAATGTGTTAATGTTGGATTAAGTTGGTTACAGGCATAAGCACAGAGTTTGTCATCATCAAAAAGGAGGAATTTTTTGGCCCAAGAAATTGAATAATTTTGAAGATTGACAAAGGAACTTAAAGTTGAAGCAGGTCCATCATTGGCGACATAGTCACATGCAGAGTTAAAGGCACGTGAGGTGCACATGCAGGAGATAAAAGAAATATGGGAATTAAAGAGATATCTCTTGATCGAAAAGATTACAAGATAATAAGGAGAAGGAATCCTTATTCAGTAAGTACAAAATCAAAGATAAGGAAGGATTCGAGGAGTTGAGATTAACTATAACTCTTTCGCTAAGGAAGAATAGCATTAGAACTCTAGTAAATCTCTTGCCTACTAATCCTATATATTACAGATTGTTCTTATTGTACAGGGACGCACAAAAAGCAGAAGCAAAACAAGAATTGAGAGCAAAATTAGCAAGGCAATTTTGCAAGCAGTTCGTGTGAGATTTACGTGTGTGACTCTGAAGCTACTTGGAACAGCTAGAAGAATCAGTTCCAACTGTTTTCTTTTAGTCTAGTTTACTTGTAGTAGGGATTTCATATTTTACGTTTTTAGCTTTATCTAGAAGCATTTGTAATAGGTACTGAGTGTTCAAGTTATGGCTAACTTGGAGTTGTTACAAATAGCTAGAGGCTAGTTTTCCACAAAGGGATTAGGGTTAATCCTAGGTTTACAAAGAGTTTTGTAAATGCTGTTTTTGGCTCAGTGATTTTAGTGGAATGTTTGGGAAAATTCTACTGGAAAGTAGGTCATGGTTTTCATCTTTCGAGCCAAGTGTTTTCCACGTCAAATCCTTGTGTTATTTATTTTCGGTATTTATTATTCCACAAACAGTATAGGTTGGAACACATAGAAGAACCTGGTCCTTCTATAACTAGTGCACGCTGATAATAGGATAGATTCATGTAGTTTAGCGTCTATTTAAATTCATGTAGTTTAGCGTCTATTTATACTCCAACTTTATTATGCTTCACTGTCCTAGGAAGGTTAAATGACGTTAAAAGAATTTTATGTTTTGTAGGAGTAAGTCATGCTTATGAGGACCTAGAATGGTGTATGGAGATAAACTAAAGGAAGAAAGACCTCTCGAAGTTAAGAGCGTGTGAAAGAAGGAAGAAGAACAGAGAAGGCAGAAATATACACCATTAGCGCATCTATTAGCACGACCGCGCTAGCCCAGCGGTCAGAGACAGTACGCATCGCATTTAGCGCGATGTTCCTGTCCAGCACGCGTTTATTCAGGGGTAAAATTGAAAGCTTGGGGACAATTCCACTTAACCTATAAAAGGTCTAGTTCGTCCAAAATATGAGATATCAAGGTTTTAAGGTCTTGTTCAAGGAAAAGAGAGGAAAGAGGCAAGGAGGATAATTGGGTATCAAGTTCCATATTTCTTCCTTATGTTTTTCCCATTTACGATGAATTCTATTGTTGTAATTTTCAGCACAATTATGAGTAGCTAATTTATTTAGTATAAGGTTTTGGTGGAACATGAAGGATGAACTTATTGTTACATTAATATAGTTTGCCCGGTTTAATCTCTATTTGTTCAACTAAGTTCTTGTTGTAGTTGATTGAGGGGCCCTCAATTAGCTGTGTCTATTTAGTATGTATTACTTGGAGAGAGTGCATATTTAGGTAGTTGTTGAACAACATCACTCCCAAAGTATAAGAGGGATCCATAACCGAGGGTTTAAAGGTGGGATTAGGGATAACAAAACCTTGGATGCAATCTAAGTGAACTGTAATAAAAGCTAGCTAGTGTAACTCGGGAGAGTGCATCTAGTAAATTGTCGTAATTACTCGGGAGAGATTTACGGTAACAAGAGTGCTCATGATTGATTGAGACGATTAGGCAAAACTATATGAAACATAACAAGAAGGGATACCATCAACAAGGGGAAATCACAACCTTAGATCCTTCTCTTAATTGTTTACAACTCCGTCACAATTAGCTTTTGCTTTAATTAATTTTATTTAGTTATAGTTAGTAGAAACATCAACAATTGTTATTCATAATCTTTGGGAAGTTGAGTACGAAGAATTAAGTGAGTCTGACACCGGTAATTGATAGGTTAATTCCTTATGGAATTCGACTCTGGGCTAAATACTCAGATTATATTTGCAACATCCGCTTATTCCTTTTTATAAGACATAGTTTCACGTGATCAAATTTTGGTTCCGTTGTCGGAGAAGTTAACGGTGTTATCAATTTCAGTTGGAAGAAATACAAAAATTCTTAGTGTAGTCAATTTTCTTCATCTTCAATCCATACATTGAAATTTTAACGTTTGTTAACTTGGTTGTACAGGTGCATGTCTAGAAACTCATCGAGAACTGGTGAAGTGTTTGAATCCTTGTCAGACCCCGAGAAAGTTTTCAAGGCCTTGAGCCTGGCCAACCGGAAAAACAAACAACAACCATCAACTGAACAACTTGAACCAGACATGCCAGATCTGGTAACCAACTGGAACAACAATGGGGATAACATGGTGGACCCAGCTGTGTAGGTAGTGGCGCCTCTTGTGCCAGAGGCTCCTTTATATGACTGGGAATAACCCACGGCTGAGAATTTGGCCACAGCGATAGTAGTCCCGCAGATATAGGCTGAATCTTTTCAGATCACAAACAACATGTTACACTTGTTGCAGAACAAGGGACTATTTTCGGGGTCATACATTGAGGATCCCCAACAGCATTTGAAGAATTTCTTGTCGATTTGTAAACCTCAAAGGCAGTCAAACGTAACTTAGGAAGCAATAAAGTTGTTGTTGTTTCCATTCTCACTGACAGGAGCAACCCAGACTTGGCTAAACTCCCTCCCCATAAATTCCATTACTACATGGGAGGAGTTAGTCAAGCAATTTGTGAACAAGTTCCATCCACCCAACAAGACGGCTCAGCAAATTGATGAGATCTTGAGCTTTAGACAGAAACCAACAGAGACATTGCAATAAACATGGAATCGATTCAAAGGGATGTTGGTTATATGTCCGCACCACGATATTCCAGAGCAGATGTTGGGGCAACGGTTTTACATGGGCTTGGAAGATAGTGTGAAGAAAAATGTTGATGCTTCAGCTGGTGGAGCATTCTTGAGCAAATCATAGATAGAAATACAGATCTTACTTGACAAAATGGCACAAAATTCAGGGTGGACAACCAGGAATGCACCCATCACTCCAGTAGTTCACTCGGTGACCTTAGATCTAGCCAACGCTCTTGCTGAAAATATGGCCACCTTAATGACACAAATGAGCATACTCAGTAAAAAGGTGGAAGAGTCAGGGCAGAAGCAGCAGGTGCATATTGTGGATACAACCAATGGGGGCTTATACACATCTTGCATTAGTCAGCCCCTTGGTAGTCAGTGGAATGCTGAAAGTGATCATCATCACTACTCTAAAAACATGAATTATGTGTCTAATTATAGGGGCTAGAGACAGGGTAGTCAGAATTGGGCCCAACAAAACCAACCATACAGGCCAGTTCAGCCGCAGCACAACAATGGAAATATGGGAACCATGCAACCTCACGGTAATGTGGCTCCTTACCAAAGGCCACAGGTGTAAAAGAATCAGAATCAGCAACATGCTTATCATCCTCCTCAGCAATAACATGGTGGGAGACAGGAAGATGGTTTGCTAGACTCGAGGCAATGATGCAACATGTTATTGGTCAACTAAGAATATGAGTGAAAGAGTATATGCACATGAGTCAGCCATAAAGAATATTGAAGTGCAAATGGGCCAAATCTCGATGTCTTTGAATAATCGTCCTTATGGGACATTTCCTGCAGACACTCAAGTAAATCCAAAGGATCAGGGCCCAAAGCAGCTGGTGGTAGTGAGTCTACACAATGGCAGAGACTTAGACTTGGAGCAAGAAAGGGATCAAGAAAGCAGACAAGCTGACCAATGCCCATTGAAATAGATTTGTCAGCAAGATTGACCGAGGGGACAGTGCAGCCTGCCTACGAAGAAACCAACACACAGATTGAGGCTGAGAAAGAAGCTGAGATAACCCAGGAACCGGTAGTTGAGGTAGTGTCTGACAAGGAGAAAACCCAAATCACTAGGAAGAAGAGACCTCCAACACCATTTCCATAGAGGCTAGCCAAGTACAAAAAATATGAACAATACAAGAAATTCTTGGAGATGTTGAAACAAATTCAGGTAAATATTCCTTTGATTGATGCTCTGAAGGAGATGCCTGGTCATGCAAAGATAATGAAGGATGATGTCTCAAAAATTCGACTTCCAAGACTTGGCCAGAGGACTCTTACTCAGACCTGTAGTGTCGTTGTGACCAGACTGATTGCCAAAAAGTTGTCTGATCCAGGGAGTTTCACAATTCCCTGCACTATCAGTAACTTTGCCTTTGCCAAGGCACTCTGTGATTTGGGGGCCATCATTAATATTATGCCCCTAGCCATCTATAAGAGGTTGGGGATTGGTAGAGCTAGACCGACATCCATGTTGTTGCAACTGGCAGACAGGACGGTAAAAAGGCCTTCAGGCATTCTTGATGATGTGTTGGTGCAGGTAGGGAAATTTGTGTTCCCTGCAAATTTTATGATCCTTGACTGTAGAGTGGATGAGGAGATTCCCATAATTTTGGGAAGGCCGTTCCTGTCCACGGGGCGAGCTCTCATTGATTGTGAAACTGGGGAGCTCAAGATGAGGTTGAACGACGAGGATATAACATTCAACATGCAGAAATCTATGAGGCGACCAAGTGAATTCGCCAATTGTTCTCTTATTAATGCCGTGGATGTAATCCTGGAGGAGGATGATGAGCCGCTGACTATTGAGGACCCTCTTGCTGCATGTCTTATGAATTTGGATGAGGTGAATGGGGAAGAATTGGCAGAATGGGTGCTGGCTCTTGAGGGAAAGGGCGTTTGGCAGAGATCACTTGAATTTGAGCCCCTGCACTTAGAAAAGAGAGAGACTCCACCAGCCAAGCCGTCTGTAGAAGAACCACCAAAGCTGGAGTTGATGCCACTGGCAGCCCATCTCATGTACGCGTTTCTAGGACCTAACTCCACATTACCTGTTATTATCTCATCCAGTTTGTTAAATGTGCAGGCACAACAACTTTTACAGGTACTCACAGAGTGTAAGACTACCATTGGGTGGACCATGGCAGACATTAAGGGGATCATCCCGGCATATTGCATGCACAAAATTCTGCTTGAAGAAGGGCACAAACCTTCCAGGAAACACCAAAGAAGGCTGAACCCCAACATGAAGGAAGTGGTGAAGAAGGAGATTATTAAGTGGTTGGATGCGGGAATCATTTTCCCCATCTCTGACAGAAACTGGGTTAGCCCGGTGCAATGTGTTCCTAAGAAGGGTGGCCTGCTGGTGGTGAAAAATGACAACAATGAGCTGATCTCTACAAGAACCATCACAGGCTGGAGAATTTGCATGGACTATAGGAAATTGAATCTGGCCACCCGGAAAGACCACTTCCCACTTCCCTTCATTGATCAGATGCTTGACAGACTGGCAGGGAGGTCTCATTCCTATTTTCTGGATGGGTACTCAGGGTACAACCAAATCTCCATTGCTCTAGAAGACAGAGAGAAGACCTCGTTCACATGTCCATATGGGATTTTTGCCTTCATAAGGATGCCCTTTGGCCTATGCAATGCACCCTCCACATTCCAAAGGTGCATGATCGACATATTCACTGACATGGTCGAGGATATAATGGAGGTGTTCATGGATGATTTCTCAGTGGTGGAAATATGACCCGAGTTCTGAAGAGGTGTATTGAGACTCACCTTGTACTTAATTTGGAAAGGTGCCATTTCATGGTACAAGAGGATATAGTCTTAGGACACCTGCTATCAAGCAAGGGAATCGAGGTGGATCGTGCTAAAGTAGATGTTATAGAAAATCTTCCCCTTCCCACATCAGTTAAAGCGATCAGGAGCTTCCTCGGGCATGTCGGTCTACCGGAGATTCATCAGAGACTTCTCCAAATTTTCCAACCCCCTGTGTAAGTTGATAGAAAAAAATAACCTTTTTGTGTTTTCTGATGATTTCAGGGTAGCATTTGAGGAGTTGAAGAAGAGGCTAGTCACGACACCCATCATTGTTGACCCCGATTGGGAGCAACCATTTGAGCTTATGTGTGATGCCAGAGACTACGCAGTGGGAGAAGTGCTAGGACATCGGAAAGAAAAGATAATGCACCCAATTTACTACGCAAGTAGGACGTTGAGTGGAGCCCAACTGAACTACACTGAGACTAAAAAAGAGATACTGGTAGTGGTGTTTGCTTTCGACAAGTTCAAATCATACTTGATTGGATCTAAGGTAATTGTGTTCACTAATCATGCTGCTCTCAGGTACTTGATTGAAAAGAAGGAGTCCAAATCGAGCTTGATTCGTTGGGTGCTGCTACTGCAAGAGTTCGACCTGGAGATTCGTGACCGTAAGGGCACAGAGAACTAAGTCACGGATCATCTATCGCGACTTGAAGGAGCTGAAAATGCAGTTGAGGCAGAGGATATTCTGGAAACCTTTCTAGACGAGCAGCTACTCGCCACAAGCCTTGAGGAAGTGCCATGGTATGCAGACATTGCAAATTACCTGGCAAGTGGTATAGAGCCCTATGAACTCTCCTCTGCGCAAAAGAAAAAGTTTTACCGTGACTATCGCATGTATTACTGGGATGAACCTTATTTTTTTAGAATTTGTATGGACAATATGATCCAGAGGTGCGTCCCCGAGATAGAACAATCTTCTGATTTGCACACATGTCACGCATCAGCATATGGCGGGCATTTTGGAGGAGTCAGGACGGAAACAAGAGTTCTAGAAGCCGAGTTCTACTGGCCAACTGTGTTCCAGGATGCACATCAATGGGTGAAGGGCTGTGATGAATGTTAGAGAACCGGGAACATTTCCCGGCGCCATGAGATTCCTATGAACCCAATTCAAGAGGTTGAGGTGTTCGATGTATGGGGGATAGACTTCATGGGCCCCTTCATCAGCTCCTATGGCAATAAGTACATACTTGTTGCTGTAGATTATGTGTCTAAATGGGTGGAAGCTACAACACTCCCCACCAATGATGAAAGGGTGGTGGTGGGGTTTCTGAAAAAGAATATATTCACCCGTTTTGGGATCTCGAGAGCCATCAGCAGTGACGGAGGCACTCACTTCTGCAGTCGTGCCTTTGAGAAATTGCTAGCAAAGTACGATGTGCACCACAAGGTGACAACCCCATACCACCCTCAGACCAGTGGCCAAGTTGAAGTGTCGAATAGAGAAATAAAGAGTGTGCTGACTAAAACTATGAACACCACAAGAACTGATTGGGCGAAAAAGCTAGATGATGCACTCTGGGCCTACAGAACCGCTTCCGAAACACCAATTGGCATGTCACCATACAAGTTGGTGTTCGGGAAGTCCTGTCACTTGCCAGTAGAACTAGAACATAGAGCTTGGTGGGCATTGAAACAGTTAAATCTGGATCTTGAGGCTGCGAGCACATAGATTCATAGAACTCCATGAGCTAGATAAATTCAGGTATCTGTCTTTCAAGGGCACGAGGTTTTACAAGGAAAGAATGAAGAGGTTGCACGATAAGAACATTGTTGAGCGAAACTTCAAAGGCGGAGATATGGTATTGCTTTTATAACTCAAGATTAAGGCTATTTCCAGGTAAACTCAAGTCCCGATGGTCTGGACCATTTTGTGTGGTCGAAGTGCTTCCCTCAGGTGCCATAGTGATTGCTTCATAAAAAGATTCCCATACCTTCAGAGTTAATGGGCATAGATTGAAACCGTATGTGGGCATGGATGAAACCAAGGAAGTGTCAGTGATACATTTGACTGAACTGCAGAGGTCGAGCGAGCCTTAAAGGCGCTCATCTGCATCGTGCCGTGATGTTAAATCAGGCGCTGCATGGGAGGCAACCCATTGGCTTGTTGTAATTGTCGTGCCACGACATTAACTAAGGCGCTGGTTGGGAGGCAACCCAACTTGTAGTGTTTTCAGTATAGTATAATAGTAGATGAATTGTTGTAAGTACTAACATATGCAGGCGTGCTTAAGCAAGGGAGGAATCTGGCCACGCCGAGGAAAAGAGAGAAAAAGATGAAAAATTTCGAGGCCTGGAGTAGCGCGGTCGTGCTAGTGGCCGCGCTAACCGACTAGTATTCTGCCTGGGGGTAGCACGGCCGCACTAGTGGATGCTCTAGTGGCCATGATAAAAGGCCTCCATTCTGCCTCAGAGTAGCACGGGCGCGCTAATGGACGCGTTAGTGGGCGCACATAGCCCAACTTTCTGCCTAACTAGCACGGGTGCGCTATAACCGTGCTAGTAGTGTCGCTGGCAGGTTTGTTTTCGTAAGTTATTAATTTATTTTTTATTTCTTTCTTTTTCTTTTCTTTTCTTTTGTGATTATAACGTAACCCCCCAAACCCTAACCCCCTTCTCCTATTCTTCATCACCCCACTTCCCCTCTCAAACTCTTACCTTCCTCACCTAAACCACATGCCTCTCTCCCTCCCCAATTCACTATCAACCCTAATTCCACCAATTTCACTGATAATTACACCCCCCAACACACTCTTCACTTCTCACTCTCTTCTCACACCACATGTATGTTTTCTCTTCGCCATTTTTTATTTTTATAAGGTTTTCTTTTAATGTGTTGTTAGGTAGTAGTTTTTTCTTCTTTTTTGCTTAGCAGTAATTGTAATATATACTTAGTGCCTGTGGGTGGTGGTATTTGGGGTTTGTATCTCTTGACTTAGTTGGGTGAATTTGGGGCAATTGTGGTGGTAATTGGGGTTCAAATTGATTAATTGGGGGCTCCGGTGCATGATGCCCACCAAGTTTTTGTTTAAATGCCCCAGTGAATGGCAATGATAATTGTGACCAATTGTAAAGGTGAAGTCTGAGTAACCACAATTGGGCCACCTCGTTTGTGATGCACTAATGATGTCCTTATTGTAGGTACAATGGAACCTTCTAGAAAGCGTCAAGCCACCGGATCTCCGTCCAGAAGAGAAGCCGGATCATCGAGAGCATGAGCGTCCACTGATACTCGGCCTTATAATAGCAACAAGTTCGTATCCGCTAAGCCTCAGGACCGGTTTGTTGAGAAGGAATCGAAGGTGGCAATACCAGAACGGGGCATAGATACAACATCCCTCCAGTTCGACTGTCCAAGGATGTACGATGAGCTGATGCAACGTCGGTTGGATGTGTTCTTTGAGGAGCCAGACGATGCAAATGCGATGGTGGTGAGAGAATTTTATGTAAACAGTCTGGAGCACAGGAGTTATATGGTCACCATGAGTAAAAAGCCGGTGGACGCCTCTGTGGAAGCCATTCGGAGGGCTTACCGGCTGCCAGGTCCCGTAGCGAAGATGGACGATGGATATGAGGCATATGGTAGACGCTTCACTCAGTGGACGAAATTCCTTCCGATTATTTGTGTCCCAATCAAGGAGGTTCAGTGGTACAAGTAAGGGAATAAGTTTCACTCGTCGGCACTCACTTTTGAAGAGAAGTGTTGGCTATATTTGATCAACAACGGCCTGATCCTGTCCCACAACACCTCAGAGGTGAATGATCCTCGTGCTTGTTTGATCTGGTGCTTCATGACGAGCCACAACGTTGACGTGGCCAAGCTCATGTACGAGGAGATGTTTGTACGCTGTCCAGTTAAGAGGTATGGCTTATTCTTCCCCTCTCTTGTCACTAGATTATGCCTTGCAGCCGGGGTGCCAGGAAATTTGGCGGTAGATGGCAAAGTGCCGATGGAGGCTGCCTTTCGAGCAGAAAAGGTAACCACTAGAAAGGATGTGGTAGCGGCTGGTGGTGATGACGGGGAGGACGAGTCTGAGGAGGAGGAGGACGAGCAAGTAGAAGTGGGAGAGTAGCTTCCCATTCAATAGCATGTTGGCGACGTAGAAGGCCTGTCTAAGTCTGTCGGGGTCAAATGATGGATAACCTGGAGCAGGAGATGGAAGGTTTACGTACCTTGGTCGCTGACCTGGGGTCGAGAGTTGATATGCTAGCCACCCAAAATGCCAAATCAGAAAAGAAAATCATGGGGTGACTGCGAGCCCTGAGTCGTGCATGTAACCTGGACCCGGGGACAGTCTCCGACCAAGAGTGAGCCTTCAGGAAAGTTTCTCTACCTCACTTTGCTTTACATTGAATGCCATGAGGACATGTCTTCATTTTAAGTGTGGGGTGGGGAAATAATTCATTGTACATGTATATATGTAGGAATGTACTTGTTATATGTTTTCCCTTATTTTCTTGTGACTTTTTCTTGCTTTTGTTTTTGTTGTTTTAAGTAGTAGTGTAATTATTTAATTCGACTTGTCCCGATGACGGATCTCATTCGACGGGGTTCTTGAGGGTTTAAATCAACCACAAAAAAAATCAGAAAATGTAGTGGACTCTTCCTGACGAAAGATCTCCTAGACAGTTTTCTTGAGGGAAGTAAGTCTAAAGAAAATACCAAAAATATTTTTGTCTTAGGTAGTGTAGTAACTTCCCCTTGGTTTTTCTTTGGGCTGCGGTTCTTTTCCAAGGGTTTTGCCTTGAATCGGGTGTAGTTATTTTTTTTTTCGTTTAGATTGTTTTTAGTTTTTATTAGGTACTTATGGGCGATGAGCTGAAATAGGAAAAGAATCCCTTAGAGTTGTTACACCTAAACACAATAGACACTAGAGTGTGACGCTTAGGCTCAGTTATTGATTCCTGTAGAGTGCCTTAAATTTGTATGTTGTAACTGAATTGAGTACTCAATGAGAGTGTCTTGATAAGGCAATATGGAGTGAGTCATGTGCCATATGTTTGTGAGGTGTATTGCGTTGTATTCTATGCTCCACATTTGATGCCTAGAACTTGTCATCTGTGTTTGCAAAGCGAAAAAAGTAGCTTCATTCAGCCCTAGAAGTGATATAGGCATTCTTTGTTAAGACATATATATAAAGTATACCCACATAAATCTAATCTATCATACTTAAATACCTTGAGCCTATAAGCCTGTTTCTTTGGCAACCACATTACAAAACCGTACCCAATTGTTTGAACGACCCATCTGTTTGAACCCTTGTACCTCCTATGAGCACTTGAATTGTTATAAAATATGTAAAAGTCAAAGTGTAGGGTGGTTGGTTTAGTTTTTGAGTGGATCCAATGAAATAAAAACAAAGGTGCACTGTATTGAAAATAAGAATAAGCGCCACTCGAAAAAAAAGAAAGTAAAGACAATAAATAAATGTAGTCCTTGATAAGTGCTGACTTGATACAATTGCACCGAAAGGAGTTTGGGGTAGTATAAAGAGAAGTGTGGTGGAATGTCTGGCCTGGCATAAGTATGGTCTTGAATGCAAAAGTAATTGTATTAACAATGGTTAGGGAGGTTAGTTATTATATCCATATATCCTACTCGTCCCTTAGCCTACATTACAACCAAATGAAGTCCTGATTGATCTTAGACTGAATGGGTTCGATTAGTAGAGTAGTACACTACGGGTAAGCCAACGGTGCATCTTTGTGGTATATGAATGTTCTTTCTGAGAGAGTGAATTCTATCTATCTGAGTTCCTAATTATTCTTAATGTTATTACTTGTGGAACTACTCTCTTGTGTGATGTGAGGGCACTTAATTCATGACAGAAAGGTAAGTTTTGACCTCTGTATAGAGTAAATTGAGGAAGTAAGAATATTGCACGGCACGTGAGAGTCGACTCTTGAGGAATAGATGTTAAACTACTAGGCACAACTCTTGTGATATGTTCTTGGTGTGACACGTTAGGAAAAATGCTTAGTGAAAGGACCTTTGTAGAGTATGGTGGATTGCTCAAGGATGAGCAATATTTTTAAGTGTGGGATGTTGATAATAGGCTAGATTCATGTAGTTTAGCGTCTATTTATACTCCAACTTTATTATGCTTCACTGTCCTAGGAAGGTTAAAGGACGTTAAAATGCTCTAATTGGGAATTTTATGTTTTGTAGGAGTAAGTCATGCTTATGAGTACCTAGGATGTTGTTTGGAGCTAAATTAAAGAAATAAAGACCCCTCGGAGTTAAGAGCGTGTGAAAGAAGGAAGAAGAAAAGAGAAGGCAGAAAGATACGCCATTAGCGCGGCCTATAGTGCGTCCATTAGCGGCCGCGCTAGCCCAGCAGTCAGAGACAGTACGCATCGCATTTAGCGCGACGTTCATGTCCAGCACGCGTTTATTTAGGGGTAAAATTGGAAGCTTGGGGATAATTCCACTTAACCTGTTAGGTCCAATTCGCCCAAAAGAAGAGATGCCAAGGTTTTAAGGTCTTGTTTAAGGCAAAGAGAGGCAAAAGGCAAGGAGGATAATTGGGCATCAAGTTTCATCTTTCTTCCTTGTGTTTTTCCCATTTATGATGAATTCTCTTATTGTTATTATCAGCACAATTATGAGTAGCTAATTTATTTAGTCTAAGGTTTTGGTGGAACATGTTGAAGGATGAACTTCTTGTTATATTAATATAGTTTGCCCAGTTTAATCTCTATTTGTTCAACTAAGTTCTTGTTGTAGTTAATTGAAGGGCCCTTAATTAGCTGTGCCTATTTAGTATGTATTACTCGGAAGAGAGTGCATATTTAGGTAGTTGTTGAATAACATCACTCCAAAAGAATAGGAGGGATCCATAACCGAGGGTTTAAAGGTGAGATTAGGGATAACGAAATCTTGGGTGCAATCTAAGTGAGCTATAATAAAAGCTAGCTAGTGTAACTCGGGAGAGGCGTCTAGTAAATTATCATAATTACTCGGGAGATATTTACAATAACAAGAGTGCTCATGATTGATAGAGACGATTAGAAAAAACTATATGAAACATAACAAGAAGGGATACCATCAAAATCACAACCTTAAATCCTTCTCTTAATTGTTTACAATTCTGTCATAGTTAGCTTTTAGTTTAATTAATTTTATTTAGTTATAGTTAGTAGAAACATCAAAAATTGTTATTCATAATCTTTGGGAAGTTGAGTACGAAGAATCAAGTGAGTCTGACATCGGTAATTGATAGGTTAATTCCTTGTGGGATTCGACTTTGGACTAAATACTCAAATTATATTTGTAACGCCGTTTAGTCCTTTTTATAAGGCTAGTTAGGCGTAATCACACGCAAAAATCGAACACCACAAAAACCACCCTCTTGTGTGGTATTGACATTTTAGAACATCATTAAGGAGTCATACTTGTGTTTATCAAAGACATAGGATCTTTACTCAGGCCATCACAATTGACGTTTACTTAGTTTTGATCAACTATAGAGATCACACTTTGAATTTAACCGACAAAAGTTGAAATAGTTCGGTGCTACACCTGGATGAAGTTTTGATGCATCTTTTAAAGTATAAGAGGGTGAAAAACTTTAGCCTTCTTGAATTGATTGATCAACCAAACTATGAAAATGAATATAGATGATAATTGTCCGCTTTGAGATGATCTTTGAACTTAATCAGTTATTTTATTGTTAAAATAGTGATAATTGGAAGCAAATAATCCTTGGTATTAATTGATGTATTTGCTACCATAGCTGAAAAGACTCGAAAATAAATAATTCTCACTCAATTGATTATGTTTGATACAACCTTGTTATTGTCACTTTTCTATATGTTAGTTTTACTTTGAATATCTCTTAATTGCTCTTGAGAAGTTAAAGTTCAAATTATCAATCCCAGAATGTTTGAATACTTGCATTTTATGAAGTGTGATTGTTAGCTTTTTCTAAATCATAGGACTCCTCATTCTTTATGTTACCTTGTTTGCTAATAACCAAACGGTTGGATTTCTTTTGTGTAAACTTAAAATTTTAGTTTCACTTTGATGCTAGGAGTTAATTATTAATTTATATTTACATGTTATTCAACTCATTTAAATTTGAATGAAATAATACTAAGTAATAATTAAATCTACTTGATAGTGTTTGGTGGATAGCTCATATTGAGAGGCAAGTAATGAACTTCTCATTTTCTAAGTAATCCATAGAAACTTTTTTAGTCACTTTACTTTTATACCAGTGGTCAGTGGTCATAATGTTCTGTTAATTGAATTTTAGATGTTACTGTTTAGTAAAAGAAATTGACGGTACATGCTGTTTTTAATTGTTTAGAAATTTAAATAAAAGCTTTATTTTCTTTCAATTTTGCTCTTTCAAAGATCTGCCATATTGCATGCTGCCATTTTATGCAATTGTATGGTCTGTTTATATTGTTTAGATGTACATTATATGTATACTTCAGTTATTTTTTTAGTATATTTATTTAAAATATTACATTGAAAGTATATGCATTGTGTATTTTTAACATGACAATTCGCACTATTATGTGCACTTTTTACCTACATATTTATTTGATGTCACTTTTTATTCTATGTTCACTCATACAAGTCATCTTGATTTTGTAGAAGACTGAAAGAGTATAAATGTTGATAATTAAAGAAAGACTGGCACTATTAGTTCATCCTCCATTTCGACTTTTGTTTTTTGTTTCCGTCCTTGTTGCGACAGGTATATCTATATATCCTTTTTTTTAAAAATATATGTTTATGCAAACTATATTTTTATATAAATCATAGGACTTGACTCATTATTCATGTTACCTTGTTTTCCAATAATTAAATGGTTGGGTTTCATTTGCGTAAATTTGAAATTTTAGTTTCACTTTTGTCACGACCCAAAATCCATAAGGTCGTGATGGTGCGGGACAGTATTGTCAGGAAAGCCAATCATTAATTAATCGAAATAAATTCCGGTTTAAATATTTATGAAAAATATTTCCTTTCACTTTATTACATATTAACAAAATAAAAATCTGTTAAGTAAAACAATGGTTTAAATATTACACCTTAGCAAATATATCCCAACACATCCCAGAACCAGGTGTCACAAGTACATGAGCAATTTCTAAGAATTTATACAATCATCACAAAGCCTGTCCGAAATGCAAATTGGACCAGGAAATTTAAAATGAAAATAAATACAGAACGAGGGAGACTCTGCCAGCTGTGGATCGCCTCCGGATGATGCAGTTCACCTATGTCTCCGAATCCTCCACATTGCTATGATATTACCTGTGCAATAAAATGCACAACACATGTAGCATGAGTACAAATATAACGTGTACTAAATAAGTCGTCCGCCTAACCTCAAAGAGGTAGTGATGAGAGGTCGAATTAGACACTGTTCAAATATACAACTTACTCTACATTCCATGCTCAAATTCGTGGCTAAATTCCAATTTACCAAATTTCTAGGTTTCCTTCAACATTTCCAAAATTTTCCTCAATTTTCCATACCAAATCTATGTAATAATCTTGTATTTAATTAAAAAACGTGAAGAAATTACTTACCTTGAGATCCTTGACGAAATCCTCTCCTTGAAGCTCCTCAAAATCGTCCATACCATATGAAAATAGATGGAGAAATGTCCAAATTCTCGCTTAAAAACAATCTGCCCAGGCCTATTTCCGCATCTGCGGTCCCCTTGTCGCACCTGCGCCTCCGCAGGTGCGCCTAAATCTCCCGCACCTGCGGCCTCCTTCGCTCCAGACCAATTTCGCATCTGCGACACCCTTAGCCGCACCTGCGGCCAAAGCCTCACAGGTGCGGTCACATCAAATGACAGCAACCTTCAGCTTTCTTCAACTTCAAATATTGATCCGCTAACCACCCGAAATCCACCCGAGGCCCCCGGGACCCTGCCCAATTATACCAACCTTTTCCAAAACATAATGCGAACTTGCTCGAGGCCTCAAATCACATAAAAAAACATCAAAACCACGAATCACACTCAAATCCCAACTTTATGAACTTAGAAATTGCCAACTTCTACATCTGATGCCAAAACCTACCAAATCACGTCCGATTAACCTCAAATTTTTCATACAAGTCATATTCGACATTAAGGACCTACTCCTACTTCCAGAATCACATTCCGACCCCGATATCAAAATTTCCACTTCCGGTCGGATTTCTCAAAAACCTTCAAATTTCGATCTTTAGCCAAATGACTCCAAAATGACCTACAGACATCCAAATTCACTTCCGATCGTGTCCCCAACTCCAGAATCACCATACAAATCTATTCCCAGACTCGGAATCCCTAACGGTACATCAACATCACATTAATGCACTTCAGGCCAAACTTATGAAATTTCTTCAAAAATGCCGACTTCCACAATATGCATTGAAACTCTTCCGGGTTATCCAAAACCCGATCCGGACATATGCCCAAGTCCCAAATCATCATACGAACCTGCAGGAACCTTCAAATCCTGATTCGGAGGTTGTTTACTTAAGATTCCAATCTTAGTTGATTCTTCCAACTTAAGGCTTCTGAAATGAGAATTTATTTCTTTCCAAATCAACTCTAAACTTTCCGAAATTCAATTCCGACCACACCCACAAGTCATAATACCTGATGGAGCTGCTCACGACTTCAAACCGCTGAATGACGCGCTAGAGCTCAAAACGACCGGTCGGGTCGTTGCATTCCCCCCCACTTAAACCGACGTTCGTCCTCGAACATGCCAAGAACTGCCTGGAGTTATCTAGAATCACTGCTTAACACCTCGTGCACCTGCACGTGCTACCACTACCCAGTTGAGCACATTAGTTGATATAATTTGAAGATTTATTATTTTATCCATATGATAAGCTCAGAACCTAGTTCCAATACCTGAACTTTCCTCTGTCAGGCCTAGTTCCAATACATAAACACCGTATCATCTACCATCCGATATACCAGAACATGACTGCATACTTTTGCTGAATCAGCACCATGCACCGCAAGATTCATCATCTAACCACAATGACGTTCCCTGAACCTTAATAGCCAAAATTCCACGAATCTGATGCTCCCAATGCACCTCATGATATATATACATACATCCTGCTATAATGCTGACGATACCACCACAACGGAGGAAATTTGCAGAAATTCATACCCAACTGCAAAGTTAACAAATCATTGAACACCTCATATTGAATGGAATCATCACCTCATTATGAACCTGAATAATGGTATTTGTTATTTAATATACACTTCACATAACCTTATCGCACTGATCCCTAATTCGATAGTCTCGCCTCACCCAGTACGAACTGCTCAGACAACAAGTCACCCCAAACATGACCAACAACCTCCCATGATACCACATCGCGCCAATAGGCCATAACTCAAACATGATAATAAGAAACGACTCAGGAAGGGACTATTCAACTCACATACTAATATGAACTTTTCTCAGAAAGTAGGAAGTAGAACATAAGAAAGAATAAATATATGAACCTTACTCATCATCACACTGTTGCGGCATGCAACCCGATCCAAATAACATACCCGTGGCGGAGTGCCACCCGATCCCATCATAAAACTCACATAAAGGAAATATATATGGAGCTGAATCGCTCACTATTACACATTACCGAATATCGGTCACAAGCACGCTAAGTGCATAATACCATCCTGGGTAGACTGATAAGTGCAAAAGCCCAAGCACGACTAAGGTGCGATATATATATGCACTCTAGATCTCAAGATCTATCCTGCTCACATAACATCCCCACTACACGGGACCTCAACACATAGGAAATTGTCAAGCCGTTTCACAACTCACACGACATAGTCATAAGATCACCTGAATTTGACAAAGTTAGAGCAACATCTGCTATTCTAATACCTCTCCATGAAAAGCGCTCTACTAAATTACACATGGCTGGCTCATACGGAGCCCATAATCATATTTAAATCCATCCACAACCAAATGAACTGAACGCCCCTCAAGCATAACTTCTCAAATAAACAACATTGCACTTCTTTATACTCAGTTTAAATCTTCAATCCATCAAGTGACTACATGTCACACTTACACAATCTTTTCGCGGTCATGCTTCCATGACCTTCCACACAAGGAAACCAGACACATCAAGAACCCATGACCAGGATTCAAAGCCTCTTTCACCGAATATCAATCTCAGGTGACACTGAAGATAACACCAGCCTATTCTAAACTTTCAAATCCCTCATTCTTGCTCATCCGAGCTCATGACATCCTCGTAAACACCGAATTGCAATCTCGATTCTCACTCCCAGTTACATACCGCTTACAACACCTAACATGCCAATATAAGGTAGCGCAAGAATTCCATCATAACTTCTGAACCACCAATAGAGTGAACACTTCATCATATAGAAACCTTTTACTTAACTCAATTCAAGAGTATCATCTAAACACACGAGTGAATTCTCACAACCACCCAACATGCAAATCCTTAAGTAGTAGTCTATACCACCATAACCCTTCCGGGATCCGCCTACGCCTGACAGGCCATAGCATTCAAATGCTGCCACATGAAATCCGTTACGATGGCCGACAAGCCCCGCACACACCGGCACAAACCACATGCATAACTTAATCACATCAAAGGAACTGATCACTGCCGCAAATGTGCCATTTCAACCATGGCTAATCAATCTATCTTCTTTTAATCATCTTCAATTGCTTCAGGAATAATAGCAACTTCCTTTAACTCATAGCAAACTCAACCTTCACTCGTCCCGAGTGACCTTGATTCACGAGACTATGCCGCCTAAATCCCGCAACCCGTCTCATACCCTCTTGATAATCTTTCTACAATCCGGAGTTTATTTCTCTCACTCCTCCAATACTATCCTGCACGCTAAAACATATCGTAGAACATTCCAACCATCTTCCTTTTTCTTAGAAATTACTCTGCAAAAACTCGATTCTCGATCATACTGCTGCCTGAAACCCTTAAACGCTGCATTCTTAACTTTTGAGTTCACCAGGACCGCTATTGAGAGTCACCCACTCTGACTGGCCCCGAATACAATCAACTCCAAGGCTCTTCTAGCACATGAACACCCTTTTCCTTGAAGCACGTGACTGAGTCACTATCCTTACAACTCGCCCATGCCTTAAGAATAAATTCTGAATCTTCCAAAGCCTAACCCTGTTCCGACAGGGCCAACTTTTGCACATATTCGTCAAATCCCACGCACAATTACCATTTTACTCCTTTCCCTTAGCTGTAATAACTATCTAACACGCCAACAATCCGCAACCCTATGATAACACAATCCTGCAACCCAACTGTAGATGGTGGGACTCCCCCACTTAGCCTGAAGCTACGCCTTGCACCACTCTAGACCCTGCCGAGATCCTTTCTCCTTTGATAACACGATCTTGCTCAACCAATCCGTCCAATTCCTCCAAATTCTCTCGCTAGCAATTCCTAAATGCTTAATTTCTGTAGCATCATTCACACATTCTGCCTCCTACCGAATAGCCACTAGAACCTTTCATAGCGGCTTTCCAACCACGCCGCCGCTAACCTATTCACAGAAGATAACCCACCTGTGGAAATCCCCCGCGAACACCTTCCGATGATGCTGAAATGCACGCTCTCTGCGACTTCAATACCCCACCCTACGCCATGATTCATTTACCGACTTTACTAGTCCGTCCGCTCCTCATGGACATCCATTAAGTGCCCGACAATATCTTCAAATTCCAAGCTATGCCGCTGCTCCCCCACTTTGCGACTGCTCGACTTCCGCTTCTTACACATGGCCTCCTAGAAATGAAACCACCGCCTAGACTCACTTCAGGATCATTCTCTGTAGCTCTCAAACCAGCAGATCACCATGACTTCAAGCTCTCCGAAGATCATCTTTATCTAGCTGTCTTCATTATCAACACTTATCCGGTACTGAACCACCGCACCTTATAGCCTCTGCCAACTGCATTCTTTAATACTTGTTCTCAATACTTTCACCCCACGCAACCGAAGAAACCATAACACCGACAAACTTAACACATTCCATTCAATCAATGACGAGGACTTCACGTCACAGGTGCATATCCCACCTCACTTGAAGACACCAGGTCTTACTACTTTATCAACCCCAACTGGACCTTTCATAATCCAATACCTTTCCTCTGCCGGAACTAAAATACCGAAATCTCGAAATCACACTCTAAGAAGACCTCCCTTCAAATAATTCATTACCCCCAACATACGGGCAAACATTCTATCATCATATCAACATTACACGATAACCAATCGCAAGCATCATCACTACCTGAGCATAGCCTTAACGCTCTCAGAAACACAACTACTTAGCTGAAATAACATATTATTATTTTGCAGGGCCATAACAACAGCCCCAACCAATTACACATGGAAACATCTCGAATTACATCCGCATCACCATTTCAAATCCTCAAACTCCTAATTCATAGCAAGCGCTTCGCGATGCATAAGATTGAGTAGGAACAAACATAGGCATAAGCCTCAAAGGAATCAAATCGCACGATGAAGAATCAATAAGGGAAGTACTCCTAACAGCCCTGTAGCCTCTCGAAGATAAGTACAAACATCTTCGTACCGATCCGCAAGAATATACTAGACTTGCTCATGACTCGTGAGACCTACGGGAACCTAGCGCTCTGATACCATGTTGTCACGACCCAAAATCCATGAGGTCGTGATGGCGCCGGACATCATTGTCAAGCAAGCCAATCATTAATTAATCGAAATAAATTCCGGTTTAAACATTTGTGAAAAACATTTCCTTTAACTTTATTACATATTAACTAAATAAAAATCTGTTAAGTAAAACAATGGTTTAAATATTACACTTTAGTAAATATATCCCAACACATCCCAAAACCCGGTGTCACAAGTACATGAGCAATTTCTAAGAATTTATACAATCATCACAAAGCCTGTCCGAAATACAAATTGGACCAGGAAATTTAAAATGAAAATAAATACAGAACGAGGGAGACTCTGTCAGCTGCGGATCGCCTCCGAATGATGCAGCTCACCTAAGTCTCCGAATCCTCCACATTGCTATGATAGTACCTGTGCAATAAAATGCAGAGCAAATGTAGCATGAGTACAAAAATAACATGTACTCAGTAAGTCGCCCGCCTAACCTCAAAGAGATAGTGACGAGAGGTCGAATTAGACACTCACCAGGGGCCAGCAAATTAATTAACAGTATAATATGAACACGATAGGAATGTAAAAGTAGTAAAGCAGCATATATTAAAGGCACTGAAATCCAAGTAAATACTGGAAATAAACAAACAGATACCACTTTCTCATTTTTCTCCCAAATATTTTAAATAAACAATTTCCTCTCTGTTTTCCCCCAAATAACCTTGTCACTTCTTTTAAATCCATGAAAAACATTTAACAATTTAGCATGCACATACAGGTTAAGGACAACCGGCTTGAGCCGTCATAATAATCAACTATGTGCACTGCCGAGGATCGAACGGCCCGTACCAAAAGTGCACCTCTCAATAAAATACTCATGTCTATGCACTGCCGAGGATCGAATGGCCCGTACCAAAAGTGCATCTCTCAATATAATAATCATCTTTGTGCACTGCCCAGGATCGAACGGCCCATCCCATAAGTGAACCTCTCAATATAATAACCATGTATATGCACTGCCGAGGATCGAACGACCCGTACCAAAAGTGCATTTTAAATCAGTCGTGGCGTACAGCCTGCTCCCATGAGAGTGGGGAAAATAACACTCTGCTCGCGGAATGTAAATTGCAAAGCGGTCACATGCAGACATGCACAATCAACAATCCACCCCGAATACGTCGGGAACACAAATACTCAAGTAAATGACAAGTTTCTCTTTTAAAACCACAGAATAGTATTTAAATCCTTTTTCGAAATTCACTTGCCAAGTTTTTATAGTGTTTAATAATACAACCTTATCCGGAAATAAAATTTCCCATGAAGGAAAATCAATTCTCTTTTTAGATGATTAAGAAAATAAACTCTAATCTTCCTTAGTCATTTGATTACAATTTCGATTATATTAACAGTCTAATACTACAGACAAGATCACAGGTACAACAGGTAAGGCATGCTAGTGGGTCCTAGGCTATCCAGACATGGCATAATAGTAGCTACGCACGGACTCCCATCACCTCGTGCGTACGTAGCCCCCGAAGATAGTCACACATACTTAATTAGTTCATCTAGGGGGATAATTTCCCCTCACAAAGTTATAAAGGAGACTTACCTCGCTCCGAAATTCCATAACCAGCCTCCAAGCCCTTCCGATGACTCCAAACGGACGCACAATGCCCCAAAACTATCCAAACAACGACAACCCAATGAAAATATACTCTAATATTTGCAACAATTCCAAATTATATAATTTCCCAACCCCGCTTAGTGAAATGACCAAAATGCCCTCAGGCCCACGTGCCCGAAATATGAAATTTTTTGAAGATATAATCTACCCATAGCTCCACTAGTTCAAGTATACAATTTACCCTACATTCCATGCTCAAATTCGTAGCTAAATTCAAATTTACCAAATTTCTAGGTTTCCTTCAACATTCCCAAATTTTCCTCAATTTCCCATACCAAATCTATGTAATAATCTTGTATTTAATTCAATAATGTGAAGAAATTACTTACCTTGTGATCCTTGACAAATTCCTCTCCTTGAAGCTCCTAAAAATCGCCCATAGCATATGAAAATAGATGGAGAAATGTCCAAATTCTCGCTTAAAAACAATCTGCCTAGGCCTATTTCCATACCTGCGGTCCCCTTGTCGCACCTGCACTTCCGCAGGTGCGCCCAAATCTACCGCACCTGTGGCTCCGCACCTGCGGCCAAAGCCTCGTAGGTGCGGTCACACCAGATGACATCAACCTTCAGTTTTCTTCAACTTTAAATATTGATCCGCTAACCACCTGGAATCCACCTGAGGCCCTCGCGACCTTATCCAATTATACCAACTTGTTCCAAAACATAATGCGGACTTGATCAAGGCCTCAAATCACATCAAACAACATCAAAACCACGAATCACACTCAATTCCCAACTTTATGAACTTAGAAATTGGCAACTTCTACATCTGATGCCGAAACCTATCAAATCACGTCCGATTGACCTTAAATTTTGCACACAAGTCATATTCGACATTACGGACCTGTTCCAACTTCCGGAATCACATTCCGACCTCGATATCAAAATTTACACTTCCGGTCGAATTTCTCAAAAACCTTCAAATTTCTACCTTTAGTCAAATGACTCCAAAATGACCTACGGATATCCAAATTCACTTCCGATCGCACTCCCAAATCCATAATCACCATACGAAGCTATTACCAGACTCAAAATTCCAAACGTACATCAACATCACTAAAATGCGCTTTAGGCCAAATTTAGGAAATTTCTTCAAAAATGCTGACTTCCACAATATGCATCGAAACTCTCCCGGGTTATCCAAAACCCGATCCGGACATACGCCCAAGTCTGAAATCATCATACAAACATGTAGGAACCTTTAAATCCTAATTCATAGGTCATTTACTCTGGATTCCAATCTTAGTTGATTCTTCCAACTTAAGGCTTCTGAAATGAGAATTTTTTCTTTCCAAATCAACTCTAAACTTCCCGAAATTCAATTCCGACCACACCCACAAGTCATAATACCTGAAATGGAACTGCTCACGACTTCAAACTGTTGAACGACGTGCTAGAGCTCAAAATGACCAGTCGGGTCGTTACAACTTTGATGCTAGGAGTTAACTATTAATTTATATTTACATGTTATTCAATTCACTTTAAGTTTGAATGAAATAATAAAATAATACCATGTAATAATTAAAGTATTTAGCATAGTACTAAGTGCACTTTCTCCGAATATTATTATTGTTGCAAATTTAACTAGTTAGTTGGACATGTGAGACTTCTCTTGTTGAATTTTAATTTCGCTATAAACTAGTAGATATGCTTTTGAATGTAATCAATCTAATTTTTTTTTTTGTGAAATTTTAAATTTATAGAGTCATTCATAGTTAAAATGTTGAAGTTATTACAATTATTCAAAGTAGGAACCTTTAGAAGAATATCTCAATTGTTTTTTCTCTTGAGGTAGATGAAATTTGAATATCGTAGATGAATGTATAATAGGACTCATTCTAATCGTGCGGGATTGAGTGAGGAATTTATAGAAGGAGTTGCAGGGTTTATTGCTAAGGCAAAATCGCTAAATGATTTTCTTATTGAAGTGACAATTAGGTTCCCTTGTGTTAAATGCACATGTATCAATTTATTGAGACCAGATGTAGTTGAACTTCATCTTTACAAGAATGGATTTATAGAAAATTATTATGTGTGGACTGTTCATGGAGAAAATCATGATTTTCATAATTCTTTTGGTGGTGAGGGTAGTCCCAAAATAGAGAATAATTTTGAAAATTCTCGATTCAATGAAATGATGAGAGATACTTTTGAGATGTTCCCGGGGGATCAATCCGAACCAAATGATGAGGCTAAGCGCTTTTATGAACAACTAGAAGAAGCTAGTCGTCCATTGTATGAAGGCTGAAGGAATTCCAAGTTGTCTGTTGCAGTGACTTCTAACTATCAAATCAGATAGGTCTATTTCTCAAGCGCGCATGGGTTCTATCAATGGACTTATGAACGAACTAAATCCGAATAAAATTGACTTACCCAAAGATTTCTATACAGCAAAGAAATTGGTGTCCAAGTTAGGACTTTCATAAGAGAGGATTGACTATTGTGAGAAAGGATGCGTGTTATTTATAAGGATGATGTAGCGTTAGAAAATTGTAAGTTTTGTAACCAACCTCGTTATGAGGAGGCTACAAATGATAATAAGAAGAAGGTTCCAGTGAAGGAGATCCATTACTTACCCCTTATACCAAGGTTAAAGAGGTTGTATGCATCAATGAGCTCTGCTCCTCTTATGAGATGGCACTATGAACATAGAAGGCCAACCAGTGTTCTATGTCACCCGTCAGATGGAGAAGCATTGAAGCATTTTGATAGGGTGTTCCTGGACTTTGCAAGTGAATCAAGAAATATTAGGTTGGGATTATGTGCTGATGGATTCACTCCATTTGCACTCTCTCCCGGGATACCGTCCCGTAGTCCATCATATGTATATCCGAAGGATCTCCCGGGATACCGTCCCACAGTCCATCATATATATATCCGAAGGATCTCCCGGGATACCATCCTGTATTCCATCATATGTATATCCAAAGGATCTCCCGAGATACCATCACGTAGTCCATCATATATATATCCGAAGGATCTCCCGGGATACCGTCCCGTAGTCCATCATATATATATATATTCGAAGGATCTCCAAGGATACCGTCCCGTAGTCCCAACGTAAATAAGCAGGGGAATCTCCTGGGATACTATCCCATAGTCCCAAAGTAAATAAGTAGGGGAATCTCCCGGGATACCGTCCCATAGTCCCAAAGTAAATAAGCAGGGGAATCTCCCGGGATACCGTCCCGTAGTCCTAAAGTAAATATGCAGCCACAACAAGAAGACATTCAGATTTAAAGTGCAAAAATACAAGGAAACAAGTAATTCTAGCCAAACGTACTTCACATAGTACAATTTAAAGCAATTTAAGCAAATAGGTAAATTGGGGCAGCTAGGCATGCCTTTCTAAGCTAACATAGACTATGATTGCAAGTAGAATAAAACAGGTAAGAAAGGAACTCAGTCTAAATATTTAGAGTAAAATCAGATTTACAACAATTTTCACAAGTACGCGCTCGTCACCTCACGTACAAGGAATTCAATTACCAAACATCACATCCTAAGGGGAAAGTCCCCACACAAAGTTAGACAAGCCACTTACCTCGAACCAGCTCAAAATCAACTTGAAATAACACATTTTCCATGAGTATCTGACTCCAAATGGCCCAAATATATACAATTCAATTACATTTCGTAAATAACATCTCATGCAACTGATTATACTGTTCAATTCAAGGTTACGACGCGAAATTAGGTGAAATGACCAAAATGCCCCTCAGACCAGCACCTCGGAATCGGATAAATTTTACATTTTCAGAACCCTCGTACTCTCACGAGTCCAACCACATAAAAATCTCTCTAATCGGAGGTCAATCACCAACTCAAACACCAATTTTAGAAAAAACCTAAGTCCTACCCAAAACACCCAATTTCACCCATGGAAATCTTTGATTTTAAGTTGAAAACATGTTAAATGATTTTAATGATTGAAAGAGTTGAGTAAAAACCAACTTACAATTGATTTGGAAGAAGTCTTGTTCTTGGAAAAATTGCCCAAATGAGTTTGAGTTTGAGAAAATATGAAAATGAAGTCAAAAATTCGTCTTAAGTGCATTGCAGGCCACTGGTTTGCTTCGCAAATGCGAACAGGGGTTTGCAATTGCAAATACCCCTGACCTGGTAAATGCGAATTATAGTTCATATTTGCGAACCCTGAGTAGAAGGGGAGGCTTCGCATTTGCGAGCAATTTGTTCGCATTTGCGAACATGCCTGCCCAGGCATACCTTCGCATTTGCGATGGAATTGGTCGCAATTGCGATCATGCCTGCCTAGCAATGCCTTCGCATTTGCGATGGCCTTAGTCGCAATTGCGAAGGCCTACAGAACAGCCACACCAGCAGATTTCCAAGTCCAAAAATGAAGTCTGTGGCCTATCCAAAACTCACCCGAGCCCTCGGGGCTCCAAACCAAATATACACACTACCTCAAAAACATCCTATGAACTTATCTGTGCGATCAAATCGCCAAAACAACATCATATTCAACGAATTAAGCCATAAAATCCATGAATTCTATCAAATTTTCATAAAACATCAAATTTTCCATTTTAAGTCCGAAACATGCCAAACGAAATCCGTTTTCAACCAAACTTTACAGAAAGGACTTAAACCATATATAAGACCTGTACCGGGCGCCAGAACCAAAATACGGGCTCGATACCATCACTTTCTAATCAGATTTCACTTTCAAACTCCTTAACTATTTTCAGAAAACAATTTTACTCAAAAGTTTATTTCTCGAGCTTGGGACCTTGGAATTCGATTTCGGGCATACGCCCAAGTCCTATATTTGCCTACGGACCCTTCGGGACCGTCAGTTCACGGGTCCGGGTCCGTTTACCCAAAAATATTGACCGGAGTCAAATTTATTTATTTTAATATCAAAACTTAGCATTTTCACAAAATTTCATATTTAAGCTTTCCGGCTACACGCCCGGACTGCGTGTGCAAATCGAGGAAACCCTAAATGAGGTTTCCAAGGACTCAGAAGTACGGATTGGGTAATAAAACAGGTGATGACCCTTTGGGTCGTCACATTCTCCACCTCTAAAACAACCGTTCGTCCTCGAACGAACAGAAGAAGGAAGTACCTAAGTCGGAAAATAAATAAGGGTAACGGCTGCGCATATCAGACTCGGACTCCCAGGTCGATGCCTCAGGAGGCTGACCTCTCCACTGAACACGAGCAGAAGGGAAACTCTTGGACCTCAACTGCCGAACATGCCAGTCTAGAATAGCTACCGGCTCCTCCTCATATGATAAGTCCTTGTCCAACTGGACTGAACTAAAATCCAACACGTGCAATGGGTCATCGTGATACATCCGGAGCATTGAAACATGAAATACCGGATGAACTCCTGCCAAGATGGGAGGTAAGGAAAGCTCATAAGCAACCTCCCCAACACGCCTCAATATCTCTAAAGGGCCAATAAACCTCGGACTCAACTTCCCTTTCTTCCCAAATCTCATAACGCCCTTCATAGGCGAAACCCGAAGCAGAACCCGCTCTCCGACCATATATGAACATCACGAACCTTTCGGTAACTCTTCTGTCTGGACTGGGATGTACGGAGTCTATCCTGAATCACCTTGACCTTCTCTAATGCATCCTGAACCAAACTGTGCCCAATAGCCTAGCCTCACCCGGCTCGAACCAACTCACCGGAGATCGACACCGCCTACCATATAAAGCCTCATACGGCGCCATCTGAATGGTGGATTGATAACTGTTGTTGTAAGAAAACTCTGCCAATGGAAAGAACTGATCCCATGACCCTCCAAAATCAATCACACACGCATAGAGCATATCCTCAAGAATCTTAATAGTGCCAACCGCTCCGATGAATAAGTAGTCAGTATCGGAATGAAATGGGCAGATTTGGTCGGCCGATCCATAATCACCCAAATAGCATCATGCTTCCTCAAAGTCCAAGGAAGTCCAACCACAAAGTCCATGGCGATCCGCTCCCATTTTCACTCTTGAAACTCAATCTGCTGAAGCAACCCTCCTGGACTATGATGCTCACATTTGACATGCTGACAGTTGAGGCACTTGGCTACAAACTCTGCTATATCCTTCTTCATTCTTCGCCACCAATAGTGTTGCCTCAAATCCTGATACATATTCGCAGTACCCGGATAGATGGAATACCGCGAACTATGGGCCTCTGCCAAAATCAACTCCCGAAGCCCATCAACATTGGGCACAAAAATCCGACCCTGCATCCTCAATACCCCGTCATCTCCAATGGTCATATCTCTAGCATCCCCGTGCTGGACCGTGTCCTTGAGGACAAGTAAATGAGGATCATCGTACTGCCGCGCCCTGATACGATCGAATAAGGAAGACCGAGAAACCACACAAGCCAATACCCGGAAAGGCTCAGAAAGATCCAATCTCACGAACTGAACATCTAAGGATAAAGTCCTCTCAGCTGCATGAAGGTATTCCAAACTCCCCAAACTCTCCGCCCGGCGACTCAAAGCGTCGGCCACTACATTGGCCTTCCCCGGTTGGTATAGTATAGTGATGTTATAGTCCTTTAGAAACTCTAACCATCTACGCTGGCACAAATTTAGATCCTTCTGCCTGAATATGTGCTACAAACTCTAGTGGTCAGAATAAATCTCACAAGGCACACCGTACAAATAATGAAGCCAGATCTTCAAGGCGTGAACAATGGCAGCTAACTCAAGGTCATGGACAGGGTAATTTATCTCATGTATCTTCAACTGTCTGGACGCGTAGGCAATCACCATACCGTCCTGCATCAACACCGCTCCAAGGCCAACTCGCGAGGCATCACAATAAACTGTATAAGACCCCGAACCAGTAGGAAATATCAAGATTGGGGATGTAGTCAAAGCTATCTTGAGCTTCTGAAAGCTCGCCTCACACTCCTCTGTCCACTCAAATGGAGCACCCTTCTGGGTCAATCTAGTCATAGGATCTGCAACCGATGAAAATACCTCTACAAAACGGCGGTAGTAACCCGCCAAGCCAAGGAAACTGCGAATCTCTGTAACTGAGGACAGCCTGGGCCAACTCTGCATGGCCTCTACCTTCTTCGGATCCACTCGAATGACCTCACTCGATACCACGTGGCCTAAGAATGCCACAGAACTCAACAAGAACTCACATTTTGAGAACTTTTCATACAACTTCCTCTCTCTCAAGGTCTGAAGCACTGTCCTCAGGTGCTGCTCATGATCTTCCCGACTCCGGGAGTAAACAAGAATATCATCTATGAAAACAATGACGAATGAGTCGAGATATGGACTGAACACACTGTGCATCAAATGCATAAATGTTGTGGGGGCATTATTCAGCCCGAAAGACATAACTAGAAACTCGTAATGGCCATACCGAGTACTGAAAGCAGTCTTCGGGATATCCGGCTCCCGAATCTTCAACTGATGGTAACCTGAACGCAAATCAATCTTAGAAAATACATGTGCGCCTTGAAGCTGGTCAAATAGATCATCAATACGAGGCAAGGGATAATGGTTCTTTACTGTAACCCTATTCAACTGGCGATAATCAATACACATGCGCATAAAACCATCTTTATTTTTCAAAAATAAGACAGGAACACCCTAAGGTGCAACACTGTCTCGAATAAACCCTTTATCAAGCAATTCTTGTAACTGATCCCTCAACTCAGAAGGAGCCATACGGTAAGGAGGAATGGAAATGGGCTGAGTGTCCGACAATAAGTCAATGCCAAAATCAATGTCTCTGTTGGGCGGCATGCCCGGAAGATCAGCTAGAAACACATCGGGATAATCCCGTACCACTGAAACTGAATCAACAGAAGGGATATCAACACTGACATCTCTCACATAATCCAAATACGCGGCACACCGCTTCTCAACCATACGCTGAGCTCTAAGAAAAGAGATAACTCTACTGGGAGTATGTTATAAAGTACCACTCCACTCAACATGCGGAACACCTGGCATAGCCAGCGTCACGGTCTTGGGGTGACAATCAAGAATAGCACAATGGGGCGACAAACAGTCCGTGCCCAAGATAATATCAAAATCCGCCATATCGAGTAACAATAAATCTGCACTGGTTTCAAAACACACAAATTGTAACCAAACACGATCGATAAACGCGGTCCACAACAAGAGAATCTCTCATAGGAGTAGAAACATAAACAGGAAAACTCAAGGAAATCCCGAGGTACACTCAAATGCGGAGAAAAAATAAAAAGGCACATAAGGATATTCGAAGCCTAGATCGAATAGAATCGGTACACCTCTATAACAAACCATGAAAATACCCGTGATGACAGAATCGGAGGCAACAACCTCGGCAAGGGTAGGTGGGGTAACAACTGGGGCTGTAACCATAGCCTGAGAACTCTGCGGGGCACGCTGTGGCCGAAATGTTTGTGGAGGTGCACTCCTCCCGAGTCTAGGGCAATACCTCACCACATGGCGTATGTCAACACACTCGAAGAAACCTCGCAGCCGATGTGGGGGTGGAAACTGTGTAGTACGGGTACTCTGAGACCCCTGAACACGTGAAACCCGGTGTAAAATTTGAGATGCAAGATGAGCTGGCTGGCCCCCAAGACCTCTACCATGGCGTACTCTTCCTCCAAAATAAGGGCCAATGGGTCTCCCCAATCTACGAGGTCTACTCACTCCTCTGTACTCTCCCTCCTGACCTCTTCTGTCCTCTCTCTCCTGGACCCACATGTCCCCTGCTCGGCGAGAGGTCCTTACCACCCGCTGAATTGGGACCACATACTGTGTCGCCATGACCCTTGGAACATGACCAATGGGAACTCGCTGCTCTGGAGTGGGGGCGGTGGGAGCCTGGGTCCCTCCCCTGATTAGTGAAGTAGTCGGTACAACCCGAATCAATCCCGCCTGAATCAATGTACCAAACATGCTCAGGAATTGTGCCAAAGTCTCCTAAAGGGCTAGAGTAGTAGTAGTTTTAGGTGTGTCAGGTGCCTGGACTCCGGCTGGATCTGCTGGTGGTACCTCAGCGGCAGCTCGCGGAGGTTCTCTCGCCGCACTGCGTGCGCGTCCTTGGCCTCTACCTCGACCCCGACCTCTCACGGCTGCAGTAGGGGACACGGGTGCTTGATCATCCCGAGTAGCACGTGTCCTCACCATCAGTGAGAGAATGGAAAATAGAAGTTTAGAATTGATGTCAAAAGATATTGGACGACAAGGAATTCAATGAAGTGAAGATTTTTCCTAAACAGTTACATAACCTCTCATAGATAAGTACAGACGTCTCCGTACCGATCAGCGAGACTCTAATAAACCGGCCTGTGTTCTGTGACTCCTATAAACCTAGAGCTCTCATACCAACTTGTCACGGCCCCAGTTCTCCCTCCGTGAACATGTCGTGACGGCACCTAGTTCCTATAACTAGGCAAGCGTAGATGTCCGGAATATCAACATAACTTGCGGAAATAATTAAGTAAAAGAAAGCTGAACAATCTAAAGGAAGACTATATATAAATGCCACTTGGCGTATATAACTCAAAATAATACGGAAGTCTACAACATCACCTCAAAACCCGGACACTCACGGGAACCACAGGCTAACAGAATATAATACACTGCTCTAACTCCAGAATATCTATACAACTATAAGGAAGGATAAACTTTTCACAAAAGCTGGAATAAGATGGAGACTCCTAGTCTGCGGACGCTGCAGATATACCTCGAAGTCTCTGCTGTATATCTCTACCTCGGGGATAGTGTGCCTGAGTGGAGATACCTGGATCTGCACATGAAAAACATGCGCAGGAAAGGGCATGAGTACACCACAACAGTACTCAGTAAGTGCCAAGCCTAACCTCGGTCAGGTAGTGACGAGGAAGGTCAGAGCCCTACTGAGGTCAAACAATATAATAGGAATTTACAGTATGAAAACAGGCGGTAATAATGAGTACAACAGTGAAATAAGACAGTTCAAACAATACAATAACTAAACACAAGAACAGGGTAAACCCGGAATATGTACAACATAATAACAATGGTAACAATGAGGATCTCCTAGGATACCGTCCTGTAGTCCTTTTCTCAACTGTCCGGTTGATCTCCCGGGATACCATCCCGTAGTCCATCATATGTATATCTGAAGGATCTCCCGGGATACCGTACCGTAGTCCATCATATGTATACCCGAAGGATCTCCCCGGATACCGTACCGTAGTCCATCATATGTATATCCGAAGGATCTCCCGGGATACCGTCCCGTAGTCCATCATATATATATCCGAGGGATCTCCCGGGATACCGTCCCGTAGTCCCAAAGTAAATAAGCAGGGGAATCTCCCGGGATACCGTCCCGTACTCCCAAATTAACTAAGCAGGGGAATCTCCCGGGATACCCTCCCGTAGTCCCAAAGTAAATATGCAACCACAACAAGAAGACATTCAGATTTAAAGTGCAAAAATACAAGGCAACAAGTAATTCTAGCCCAACGTACTTCACGTAGTACAATTTAAAGCAATTTAAGCAAATTGGTAAATTGGGGCAGCTAGGCGTGCCTTTCTAAGCTAACATAGACTATGATTGCAAGTAGAATAAAAAAGGTAAGAAAGGAACTCAGTCTAAATATTTAAAGTAAAATCGGATTTACAACAATTTTCACAAGTACGCGCTCGTCACCTCCCGTACAAGGCATTCAATTACCAAACATCACATCCTAAGGGGAAAGGTCCCCCACACAAAGTTAGACAAGCCACTTACCTCGAACCGGCTCAAAATCAACTTGAAATCACACGTTTTCCACGAGTATCCGACTCCAAATGCCCCAAATCTATACAATTAAATTACATATCATAAATAACATCTCATGCAACTGATTATACTGTTCAATTCAAGGTTACGGTGCGAAATTAGGTAAAATGACCAAAACGCCCCTCAGGTCAGCACCACGGAATCGGATAAATTTTATATTTTCAGAACCCTCGTACTCTCACGAGTCCAACCATATAAAAATCTCTCTAATCGAAGGTCGATCACCCACTCAAACCCCAATTTTAGAAAAAAACCTAAGTCCTACCCAAAATACCCAATTTCACTCATGGAAATCTTTGATTTTAAGTTGAAAACATGTTAAATGATGTTAATGATTAAAAGAGTTGAGTAAAAAACAACTTACAATTGATTTGGAAGAAGTCTTGTTCTTGGAAAAATCTCCCAAGTGAGTTTGAGTTTGAGAAAATATGAAACTGGAGTCAAAAATTCGGCTTAAGTGCATTGCAGGCCACTGGTTTGCTTCGCAAATGCGAACAGGGGTTCGCAATTACAAATACCCCTGACCTGGTAAATGTGAATTATAGTTCGTATTTGTGAACACTGAGCAGAAGGGGAGGCTTCGCATTTACAAGCAATTTGTTCGCATTTGCGAACATGCCTTCCCAGGCATACCTTCGCATTTGCGATGGCATTGGTCGCAATTGCGGTCATACCTGCCCAGCAATGCCTTCGCATTTGCGATGGCCTTGGTCACAATTGCGAAGGCCTGCAGAACAACCACACCAGTAGATTTCCAAGTCCACAAATGAAGCCTGTGGCCTATCCAAAACTCACCCGAGCCCTCGGGGCTCCAAACCAAATATACACACTACCTCAAAAACATCCTATGAACTTATTCGTGCGATCAAATCGCCAAAACAACATCATATTCATTGAATTAAGCCATAAAATCCATGAATTTTATCAAATTTTCATAAAACATCAAATTTTCCATTTTAAGTCCGAAACACGCCAAACGAAATCCGTTTTCAACCAAACTTTACAGAAAGGACTTAAACCATATATAAGACCTGTAACGGGTGCCGGAACCAAAATACGGGCCCGATACCATCACTTTCTAATCATATTTCACTTTCAAACTCCTTAAGTATTTTCAGAAAACAATTTTACTCAAAAATTCATTTCTCGAGCTTGGGACCTCGGAATTCGATTCCGGGCATACGCCCAAGTCTCATATTTTCCTACGGACCCTCTGGGACCGTCAATTCATGGGTCCGGGTCTGTTTACCCTAATATGTTGACCGAAGTCAAATTTATTCATTTTAATATCAAAACTTAGCATTTTTCACAAAATTTCATATTTAAGCTTTCCGGCTACGTGCCCGGACTGTGCATGCAAATCGTGGCAACCCTAAATAAGGTTTCCAAGGACTCGGAAGTACGGAATGGGTAATAAAATAGGTGATGATCCTTTGGGTCGGCATAATACATATGGGAAGAATGTTTTTTATCCTAGGTTTTCAAAGTGGTTTAGAGAATTTACAAGTGTTACTTAATATTTAACATGGTTTTTGTTAGTTGCAAATTAATTACATGTATTTTAAAATTCTAATTTTTCTCTAATTCTATATAGGTTCATAATCCAGTTAATGGCGTAAATGATAAATTTCTGCATGATATAGCTTGAGGACCTGATCCTAGAGTCAGAAATATGTCTAGGTATTGTGTTAATGGGTACAAGTTCCATACAGCAGAATGGTCTAAGGGAAAGAAAACCAATAATAGTGGGTGTGGGTGAAAGGTGAGGGGGGTGTTGATTATTATGGTGTGGTTCAAGAGATTTTATAACTCGAGTACAGTGTTGGTTAGCCAAAGAAAAAGTTGGTACTCTTTTGGTGCAAGTGGTATGATTCAACACCAAATAGAGGTACGAAGGTGCACCCTCAGTACAAAATAGTTGAAATTAAGCACACGGGGTATTATCAATTCTATGATCCATTTATCTTTGCACAAAATGTGAAACAAGTGTATTACGCTCCTTATCCTTTGTGCAAGAATAAGTCAACATGGAGGGTGGTTATTAAAACAAAACCTGTGGGTAGAGTGGAAGTCGAGGATGTTTTGGAAGTAGCATACTAAAATGACATTTCAAGTGTTGAAGCATTAGTAAATGATGAATTAGCAGTAGAATTGCACAATAGCGAAGGCATCTATGAAGAATTTGATATTTCTGTCCTTAGATCAAATTTAAATGATGATGGGGAAGGAGCATCCAGGGCAAATGAGGAGGAAGACCCAACCAATGAATATGAAACATGCGATGAGGAAGAATTACCTGATGGAAATGAAACAAGCGATGGGGAAGAATTTCTCGATGAAAATGGAACAAGCGGTGATGAAGAATCTAATAATGAATATGAGTCAAACGAAGATGATTGACTTGTTAGGTTTTTATTATCTCTTTAGATTTTATAATTTTCCTTAATTATCTAATATGTTGAAGAATTACTTTATGTTTTTATTATTTTGTTAGGTTTTATGTTATTCCTTAATCACCTAATTTGTTGAAAATTACTTTATGTGCTTATTATTTCCTTAGTATTATGTTTTTCCTTAATAATCTAATTTATTAAGAAATAACTTTATGTTTTTATTATTCCTTTAGGATTTTTATGTTTTTTTCTTAATCTTCTAATATGTTGAAGATTTTATCTCTTTATGTTTTTATGTTTTTTCCTAATCATCTAATTCCTTATGTTTTTGTATTATTTCTTATACATCTAATATGTTGAAGATTTGCTTTATGTTTTTTACTATGCCTATATTACGTAAATGGCATTCGGGGGTAGCGACCGTCGATGACCTAAGGTTAAGGGGACTCAATTAAAATCTCCAACTGTAGGTCACACTCATCCACATATAGGGCCTCCTCCTACTTTTCCTCCTCAGTCAACTCCGTTTCCACCTACATTTTTTATGCCCACACCTGGGCCAGTCCACATTTCCGTGTTTACAGTTGGCATGAACTCTGGCTCTAACCTTAATTTTGTTCCCACACCAAATGTAAATTCTTCTTCCAATTTTCATTTTAGTCAACAAGGTAGCTCCTCAGCACTGCCTACTTCATCGACTCCAGCTGCATCTCAGGCATCAAGCACACCTAGTGTATCTAGGTTAAATATTGGAGTCTCCGGCACACCAATATCACCATCCATTGGTAGTGCTACACCAGCAGCTTCTCGGGGTCGAAGTGATAAAGAGACTCCACAATATGATGCATATAGTAGGATGATTATCATTCATGATGAGCAAGATGGATAAGTAATCCTTATGTTTATTTTTATTCTGTTGAATATACATTTTACATTATGTTAATTTTAATGCAGGTTTTCCCTTCATTTACTGTCGTGCATATGGTTACAAAGTCTATTAAGACACTTTACGATGATGCTTAGAGTAGATGGAAAGACATTCCATATCATATCAGAGATACAATGTGGAATCAGTTTAGAGTATGTATAAATCTTATTTTTAAATTATATAACAAATACTCAATTTCACTCTACTTTATTTAATTATTTTTCAGACTAAGTGTGTGTGGAGAAACGATATGACAATGAAATAAAAGATGTCTTCGAGAAGAAAGCAAAAAAAAATGATTACAAGTTCATTGTATGAAGCTCAAAACAATTGTAGTATTAATAGCAAATGAAATTATATATCCTATTTATTTTGCAGGAAAAGTTAAAAGGGGGACAAGTGTCTCATGCTGAGATCTTTACGGAGACACATAAGAAAAAGAAGAAACACGGTTCAAGAGAAGGATGGTTTGAGACACGTGCATTGGAACAATATGTAAGATCATAAATTTAAGACTATTTTCACTTTGATATTGCTTTATTTATATAATCCTTATTACTTTTATTTCAGGATAGATATCATAGAATCTTGGATGAATGGTGTCAGATGCATCCTACTTCTAATGATAGTATCCCAATCCAACTGTCACCCGATGATATGACTTCAATACGGACGGATGTAGCAGGTGGTGTATCCAAAGGAAGAGTTTACGGGCTTAAAGTACAAAGACTTTTGTAACGACCCGGTCGGTCTTTTTAAGAATTAGATCCTCGATCCCCTATTTACCATTTCTCCCATTTCTATTTATGCTATTGGAACTTGTTAGAGCGTTGAGTGATGAAATTCGGGGTGATTTTGGACACATAGTCCATAAATGTGGAATTTAGCTTTAGAAACTTGGCCGTAGCTAGAGCCATGTAAAGACAGACCCATAATGGAATTTCATCGACTCCGTTAGCTCCGTTGGGTGATTTTGGGGTTCGGAGCATGCTTAGAATTTGTTTTCGAGGTCGGTAGTGGATTTAGGCTTGAATTGGCGAAGGTTAGAATTTCGGCGATTTTGGCCGATATGTGAGATTTTGATATCGGACTCGGAATGAATTTCCAAAAGTGACAGCAGGTCCGTAATGTCGTTTATGACCCATGTGCAAAATTTGAGGTCATTCGGATGCATTTAGACGTGTTTCGGCGTCAGATGTGAATTCTGGACGTGGGCCTGGGGGACTTTATGGGAGAATTTCCTATTTTCGCGTATTAGCTTATAGATAGTTAGTTATTTTGTTCCCTTGAAATGATATTTACACCATGCAATCGATTTGAATAGATTTGGGCCACCCGGAGTCAGATACTCGTGGCAAGAACTTGGCATTGAGTTGATTAGCACAGTCCAGGTAAGTGGCTTGCCTAATTCTGTGTTGGGGACTTTCCCTTAGGCATTTTTATACTGATTTTGTATGTGGACGCCATGTACGCGAGGTGACGAGTGCGTACACGGGTCATTGTTGCTAAATCCTATTTTTACTCCCATGAAATTGCTCATTTCCATTCATATATTACTATTTTCCTATCTTAATTGAGTAGATAGCCTAAGAGTAAGCATGCCTACCTGTTCTGATCGATTTCCTCTTATTTGCCACTAGTCACATCATGCTTAGGTAGTTTTACTCTATTCTTACCTGTTGTTCTTCCTGGACTGTTTAAGTTAAGCCATAATTGACATATTTCTGCTTTGCATATTTAAATTGGGACTACGGATCGAGATCCGGGAGCTTTCCCCCTGTATTGAAACGCATATTTAAATTGGGACTACAAACAGAGATCCGGGAGCCTTCCCCATGTATTGCATAGTATATTTAAATTGGGACTACAGACTGAGATCCGGGAATTTTCCCCGTGTACTGCATTGCACATTTACTGTTGAGATATATGTTGTGTTGAGCCAAGGGCTCTCTTTCTTTTATTAAATCTTTTCGTCTTCGTTAACCCTGTTTATCGTTGCTTATCTGTATTGCACTGCTTTAAATCATATATTGACTTGTTTTTTTTACAAACTCAGTGGGGTCTTGATGTGTGGCTAGAATTCATGATTTTAAGCATTATATACCTTGCATTTTATGTGCTTTAATAATAAAATACACGTCGTATGTGCCTAATAGGGTTCATTTTATGTGTAGGTGAATTGGAAATGGAAACGGGGCCAAACGGATGCAAATACGTCGAAAACTACGCGAAAGGGGACACCCGGGCGATAGCCGGGCGTTGGAGCCAAACAGCCTGACCCAGCCTGGCGTTACCCAGGCTTTAGAGCCCTAACTCCAGGGGGGGCCTGGCGTTACCCAGGCCTTAGATCCCTAACGCCAGGGGGGGCCTGGCGTTACCCAGGCCTTAGAGCCCAAACGCCAGGGTCCCCGGACGGCCAGAAATCGTGTTTTGACGGGTTTTAAGTGTTTCCAAGTTGGAATAGAAGTCTTTTACACATTGAGGGTTCATCCTAAACATATAAATAGACCCAAAAACGTCACATTGATGGAGAATTTGTTTTGGGAACTTTGAGGAGGAACACACCACGTTGAAAGAGGATTCTACTTAGTTTTTCTTCTCTTCTCTTCTTTTAGTTTTATAGCTTATTAGTTCTAGAGTCTTGGGTGTTACATGAACGTTGTAGTTGAAGCTTGAATTATTCTTATAGTTTTATCTTAATTGGTTTGTTTATTCAATATTGTGCTTAATTATTCAATTTCTTGATCACCAATTGAAGACTATCTACGAATCTAGGGTTATACTCGGGAGAGGGAATTCTAGATTGCATATAAGATTGGGTAGAGCAAGATCTTATCCCTTCAGGGGAGCGGATTTGCGGTTAGGATAGGAATATACCTAATCGCCTTGCTTGATTACTATACGGGAATTATTAATGCGTTCTTGTTAATCCTGATTCCATAGGAATATAGGCATTAGGTTAGCTTGAATAGGCGAGTTGTACTTTGGGAGAAGGCAACGAGCAAGATTAACCTCGTCAATCAATAAA
>ML378438.1:106709-130807 GCA_005239525.1 Nicotiana knightiana
AAATATTTGTTTGAGTTTAGTTTAGTTGATAGTTAATCACAAGTCCCTGTGGGTACGATATCTGGACTTAAAATCCTATATTACTTGTCGACCACGTACACTTGCGTGTGCATTGGGAAATCAACCAACAGGTCTCAACCTGACATTGTCACTAATTGACTGGGGTTAGGCTTGGCACTTACGGAGTTCCGAATGTGGAGTACTCACGCCCTTTCCTATGCATGTTTTCCCCATGTGCAGATCCAGGTACCAGCACCCAGTATCGTGGCTAGGAGTTGTCAGCCAGGAGACCGCGAGGTAATTCTGCCGTGTCCGCAGAATCCCACGAGTCCCCTTCTACTCTAGTATGGGCATAGAAGACTTGTATATTTTTCCATTGTTTCGTTGTATAGATCTACATTTAGTAAAGATCTTGTGACTATAGTGACATTCGGGGTTTTGGGAAGTATAAATGTATATGCTGAGAAGCTACGTTACATCTACTTGAAATCTTTTCTGTCTTTATTTTATTGATTCTGTCATTTCTGCAAATTTTAGACTTACCTAGTCATAGAGACGAGGTTCCATCACGATACCTTTCGGAGGGTAAATTGGGTCGTGAAAGTTGGTATCATAGCGTCTAGGTTCACAGGAGTCACAAGCCGGTTTATTATAGTCTCGCGGATCGGTGCGGAGACGTCCGTATCTATCTTTGGGAGGCTATGTAACTGTTAAGAACAATCAAATCCTTTGGATTCCTTATCGTTCTAGTTGTTGTCATCAAATTCTTAAACTCTATTCTATTCTTGCTTGCAGATGGTTCGTACCTATATCGGACGTACTGACGACCAGGCACCCGAGCCCCTAGTCAGAGGCAGGGTTCGAGCACGCGGTGCAACCCGACTACCAGCTAGAGAAGAGGCAGAGGAGCCCCCATCAGCTACAGTTTGAGGGGCACAGGAGGTCCCTACTGTTACTCCAGACCTCCAGGAGACATTGGCCCAGTTCTTGAGTGCCTTCAGTACTCTATCTCAGGTGAGTCTACTCCTGATAGCTCCAACTACATCCCAGGCTGGAGGAGGGACACAGACTCCCGCGGCCCGTACTCCCGAGTAGAGAATTCAAATTGGGCAGGTCCCAGAGTATATTCCTATGCCCCTAGCAGCTCCAGCTCAGCATGAGACTAGGATAGCTGTTTCTGAGGCAGAGCAGCTCCGACTTGAGAGGTACAAGAAGTACCACCCACCTGAGTTCAACGGACTAGCTTCAGATGACGCCCTGGGTTTTCTTGTGGGGTGTCATCTCATTCTCCGCACTATAGGTATTGTGGAGACGAGTGGGGTTTATTTCACTGTTTCCAACTGAGGGGAGCATCTTATTAGTGGTGGCATGATTTTCAGTTTAGTAGCCCGGACATGCAGCTTCACTTACTTGGGCTCAATTTTTCGAGATGTTCTTACTTGAGTTTGTCCCTCAGAGCTTCAGGGATGCTTGGCGTGCGGAGTTTGAGCAGCTATGCCAGGGTGCCATGACTGTGTCAGAGTATGCAGTCCGTTTCAGCTATTTGGCTCGCCATGCACCAGCTTTGGTTCTCACTGTTAGAGAGAGGCTTCAGCGCTTTATTAAGGGACTCTACCCCAGTATTCAGACCAGCATGGCCAGAGAGCTGGAGACCGATATTGATTACCAGCAGGCCGTGAGTATTGGCCGGAGGATTGAGACTATGTTAGCACAGGGCAGGGAGGAGAGAGAGGCCAAGAGGTCTCGAGAGACTGGCCATTTTTCAGGAGCCCGTGCACCAGCAGCACGCTATGTACGGGTTTCATGAGTCGCTCTATTCATTCAGCTCTCCCAGTAGCCAACAGTATTCCAGCTCCTCCTAGAACTCAGGAGCCTTATTATGCATCACCAGTATCTCAGGTGCCTCCTGCTCGAGGTGCTATCACTGGCCAGCCCAGCAGGCCAGTTCAGAGTCAGCAGCGGCCGCCACGTCCTCTGAGGGGCTGCTTTGAGTGTGGAGACCCTCATCATATGATTAGAGATTGCCCCAGAGCGAGGAGGGGTGCACCATCTCAAACTTATCAGGGTGCACCCCCTCAGATTTATCAGGCTCCACGTCTTCCACCAGGTCCTCCAGCCATTCTTCCAGCCCCAGCTGCTACCCTACCACCTCAGGCAGCTCGAGGTGGAGGTCGAGGCCGCCCTAGAGGGGTAGGCTAGGCCAGGTACTATGCTCTTCCAGCCCGGTCCGAGGCCATTGCTTCAGATTCAGTCATTACAGGTATTGTTCCCTTTTGTCGTAGGGATGCATCGGTATTGTTTGACCCAGGCTCTACATATTCATATGTGTCTTCCTATTTTTCTTCACATCTGGGGATATCCCGGGACTCTTTGAGTTCCCTTGTTTATGTTTCTACTCCGGTGGGAGATTATCTTGTTGTGGATCGCGTATATCGGTCATGTTTGATTACTATTAGTGGTTTTGAGACCAGAGCTGATTTTCTACTACTCAGTATGGTAGATTTTGATGTGATATTGGGTATGGACTACCTGTCTCCATATTATGCTATCCTTGATTGTCACGCCAAGACCGTGATGCTGGCTATGCCAGGATCTCCGAGGTTAGAGTGGAGAGGTTCCTTGGAGTATACTCCCCGCCAAGTCTTTTCTTTTCTTAAGGCTCAACGGATGGTTGGAAAGGGGTGTGATGCATATTTGTCTTATGTGAGAGATGTTAGTCGATAACCCTATAGTTGAGTCAATTCCAGTTGTCTGAGACTATTCTGATGTATTTCCAGCTGATCTTCCGGATATGCCACCTGATAGAGACATTGATTTTGGCATTGACTTGTTGTCGGGCACTCAGCCCATTTCTATTCCTCCTTATCGCATGGCTCCTCTTGAGTTGAAGTAGTAGTTACAGTAGTTTCTTGAGAAGGGATTCATCAGGCCTAGTGTATCACCTTGGGGCGCTCCGGTATTATTTGTGAAGAAAAAGGATGGCTCGATGCGTATGTGTATTGACTACCGGCAGCTAAATAAGGTGACAGTGAAGAACAGGTACCCTTTGCCTCGCATTAATGATCTATTTGACCAACTACATGGTGATAGGGTGTTCTCCAAGATTGATCTGCGTTCTGGTTATCATTAGTTGAAGATTCGGGAACCGGATATCATGAAGACTGCCTTCAGGACCAAATATGACCACTATGAGTTCCTTGTTATGTTATTCGGGCTGACCAACGCCCCAACAGCCTTTATGCACCTGATGCACATCATATTTCAGCCTTATCTTGATACTTTCGTCATTGTTCTCATTGATGACATTCTGGTATATTCTAGGTCCTAGGAGGGCCATGAGCAGCACTTGAGGATCGTGCTTCAGACATTGAGGGAGAAGATGTCGTATACCTAGTTTTCTAAGTGTGAATTTTGGCTTGATTCTGTGGCATTCCTAAGCCACGTGGTGTCTTCGGATGGGATCAAGGTAGATTCAAAGAAGGTGGAGGCGGTTTAGAGTTGGCCCAGACCGTCCTCAGCTACTAAGATCCACAGTTTCCTCGGTTTGGTTGGGTATTATCGCCGTTTTGTGGAGGGATTTTCATCCATTTCAGCGCCTATGACCAGACTGACCCAGAAGGGTCCATCTTTTATATGGACTTAGGAGTGTGAGGAGAGCTTTTAGAAGCTCAAGCCAGCCCTGACTACAGCTCCTATGTTGGTTTTGCCTACCGGTTCCGGACCCTGTATAGTTTATTGTGATGCTTCGAGGATTGGCTTGGGAGTGGTGTTGATGCAGGACGGTAGGGTGATTGCCTATTCGTATAAACAGTTGAAGGTCCATGAGAAAAACTACCTTGTTCATGATCTCGAGTTGGCAGCGATTGTTCACACCCTGAAGATATGGCATCATTATTTATATGGTGTTCCCTGTGAGATATTCACAGATCACCGGATTTTGCAGCACATATTCAGGCAGAAGGATCTAAATTTGCGCCAGCGTAGGTGGTTGGAGTTGCTAAAGGACTATGACATCACCATATTATACCACCCGAGGAAGGCCAATGTGGTGGCCGATGCCTTGAGTCATCGGGGGGAGAGTTTGGGGAGTTTGGCATACCTTCATGCAGCTGAGAGGCCTCTAGCCTTAGATGTTCAGTCCTTAGCCAGTCAGTTCGTGAGATTGGATCTTTCTGAGCCTTGTCAGGTATTAGGTTGTGTGGTTGCTCGATCTTCCCTTCTTGACCGTATCAGAGAGCACCAGTATGATGATCCCCACCTTTTGGTTCTTCAGGATAAAGTCCGGTGGGGTGATGCCAGAGATGTGACTATAGGAGATGACAGGATGATGAGGATGCAGGGCCGTATCTGTGTGCCCAACGTGGATGGGCTTCGGGTGTTGATTCATGAGGAGGCCCATAGTTCGCGTTATTCCATCCATCCGGGTACCGCGAAGATGTACCAGGATCTGAGATATCACTATTGGTGGTGAAGAATGAAGAAGGATATAGCAGAGTTTGTAGCCAAGTGTCTCAACTTTTAGTAGGTCAAATGTGAGCATCAAAGACCGGGAGGGTTACTTCAGCAGATTGAGCTTCCAGAGTGGAAGTGGCAGCGGATCACCATGGACTTTGTGGTTGGACTTCCTCGGACTTTGAGGAAGCATGATGCTATTTGGGTGATTGTGGATCGGTTGATCAAATCAACCCATTTCCTTCCAATAGTGACTACATATTCATCAGAGAGGTTGACTGAGATTTATATCAGAGAGATTGTTCGCCTCCACCGTATTCCAGTATCTATCATTTCAGACAGAGGTACACAATTCACTTCATAGTTCTGGAGAGCCGTTCAGCAGGAGTTAGGCACCAGGGTAGAGTTGAGCACAACTTTTCACCCTCAGACGGATGGGCAGTCCGAGCGCACGATCCAGATTCTCGAGGATATGCTCCGTGCCTGTGTGATGGATTTTGGAGGGTCATGGAATCGATACTTGCATCTTGCAGAGTTTGCTTACAACAACAGCTACCAATCCAGCATTCAGATGGCGCCGTATAAGGCTTTGTATGGTAGGCGGTGCAGGTCTCCCGTGGGATGGTTTGAGCCGGGCGAGGCCCAATTGTTGGGTACAGACTTGGTTCAGGATGCCCTGGACAAGGTGAAGGTGATTCAGGAGAGACTTCGCACAGCTCAGTCCAGGCAGAAGATCTATGCAGACCGAAAGATTTGTGACTTGGCATTTATGGCTGGTGAAGGATATGCAGAGTCAGTACCCTCATCTTTTTGGACACATAGTCCATAAATGTAGAATTTAGCTTTAGAAATCTGGTCGTAGCTAGAGCTGTGTGAAGACGGACCCGGAATGGAATTTCGTCGACTTCGTTAGCTCCGTTGGGTGATTTAGGGGTTAGGAGCGTGCTCAGAATGCGTCTTTGAGGTCGATAGTGGATTTAGGCTTGAATTGGCGAAGGTTAGAATTTCGGCGATTTCGGCCGATAGGTGAGATTTTGATATCGAACTCGGAATGGATTTCTGAAAACGATAGTAGTTCCGTAATGTCGTTTATGACCTGTGTGCAAAATTTGAGTTCATTCGGATGAATTAAGATGTGTTTCGGCGTCGGATGTGAATTTTAGAAATTTCCTAAGTTCTTAGGCTTAAATCTATGCGTAATTGATGATTTTGATGTTATGAGATGTGTTTTTAAGGTTCAACCAAGTTTTAACAAGGTACTAGGGTCAGTTAGTAGGTTTGGTTGAGTTCCCGGGGGCCTCGGGGTTGTTTCGGATGCCCAATGGGTGAGTTTTGTGAAATTGAGAACAGCTGAACCATTCTGGTTGTGGTGTCTCGCACCTACAATGGTATTTCTGTAGGTGCGGACACCCAGGTGCGAAGGGGGAGCCGCAGGTGAAACCCTAGGACATTAAAGGAATTTCCGCACTTGCGATGGTATTTCCGCAGGTGCGGGCACGCAGGTGCGAAACGGGTGCCGCAGGTGTGACCCAAGGCCACTTAATGAATTTCCACATCTACGATTGGGTTTCTGCAGGAACGGCACCGCAGGTGCGATCCTAGTGTCGCAGGTGTAAAATGTCTAGGCAGTTTATACCAAAAATCAGAGGGTTTGAATTTCATAATTCCAAAATCGATTGTGAGCTCGGAACTTGGTGATTTTAGTGGAATTTGAAGAGGAGGATCATAGGTAACGATTTCTAACCTTAATCCCTTTATATATCATTAATCTCTATCATTTTCCTCAATCTAATCAAGGAAATTGGATGAAAACCCATGGAAATGGGATGAAATCTTCCCAAGTAGAAATCTGAGGATTTAGGGAGATTTAGACGTCAGATTTTGTTGATTCTTGTTCGAGTGGGTTCNTTTGAATAGATTTGGGCCACCCGGAGTCAGATATTCGTGGCAAGAACTTGGCATTGAGTTAATTAGCACAGTCCAGGTAAGTGGCTTGCCTAATTCTGTGTTGGGGACTTTCCCTTAGGCATTTTTATACTGATTTTGTATGTGGACGCCGTGTATGTGAGGTGACGAGTGTGTACACGGGTCATTGTTGCTAAAATCCTATTTTTACTCCCATGAAATCGCTCATTTCCATTCATATATTACTGTTTTCCTATCTTAATTGAGTAGATAAACTAAGAGTAAGCATGCCTACCTGTTCTGATTGATTTCCTCTTATTTGCCACTAGTCACATCATGCTTAGGTAGTTTTACTCTATTCTTACATGTTATTCTTCCTGGACTGTTTAAGTGAAGCCATAATTGACATATTTTTGCTTTGCATATTTAAATTGGGACTACGGACCGAGATCCGGGAGCTTTCCCCTGTACTGAAACACATATTTAAATTGGGACTACGGACAGATATCCGGGAGCTTTCCCCCTGTATTGCATAGCATATTTAAATTGGGACTACGGACTGAGATTCGAGAGCTTTCCCCATGTACTGCATTGCACATTTACTGTTGAGATATATGTTGTGCTGAGCCGAGGGCTCTCTTTCTGTTATAAAATCTTTTCGTCTTCGTTAACCCTATTTATCGTTACTTATATGTATTTCAATGTTTTAAATCATATATTGACTTGTTGTTTTTTTACAAACTCAGTGGGGCCTCAACCTGACCTCGTCATTACTTGACTAGGGTTAGTCTTGGCACTTACGGAGTACCGAATGTGGATTACTCAACGCCCTTTCCTGTGCATGTTTTCCCCATGTGCAGATCCATGTTCCAGCACCCAGTACTGTGGCTAGGAGTCTTCTAGCAGTATCCAGGAGACCGCGAGGTAATTCTGCCGCGTCCGCAGAATCCTACGAGTCCCCTTCTACTCTAGTATAGGCATAGAAGACTTGTATATTTTTCCATTGTTTCGTTGTATAGAGCTACATTTAGTAAAGAGCTTGTGACTATGGTGAAATTCCGGGTTTTGGGAAGTATAAATGTATATGCTGAGCAGCTACGTTACATCTACTTGAAATCTTTTCTGTCTTTATTTTATTGATTCTGTCATTTCTGCAAATTTTAGGCTTACCTAATCATAGAGACTAGGTGTCGTCACAATACCTTTCGGAGGGTAAATTGGGTCATGACAACTTTCCTCTTTTTGTCCATCGCCATTAGTTTCGGATCCTCCTACTGCGCAAAATCAGGAAGAAATGGGAGCAATGCAAAAGCAAATCGAGTTGTTGCCAAAAGGATGTGAAACGGTCGAAGCTCACATTGCTAGAGTGGATAAATAATGAAAAAACACATGACCCACTCATATGATGATGAAGATACTGAATATGATGTGTAGTAGTGATTTAAAGTTGATTACTATTCTTGGATGTTTAAATTTTATATTTAGATTTATGGTAGATTTGAATGATGTGGTATATATATGTTTAGACTTTATTATATTAGTGTAGATATGTATTAGCCACTTAGACTTGATATTGAATATTTAGACTTTAACTAATGTTTTGGTTTGATATTATGGGATTTGAATGTTGTTTGTTGAAGTTGGAATTGGTCGGTTTGATTATTTGTTTGTTTAGCTGGAATTGGTTTGTTGAATTGGTTTTTTATAATATTGGCATTTGACAGGCGGTGTGCTAGTAAAATGATAGTATTTTGCGAAAAATCAACCCAATTTTTCGACTAGTGTAGTCGAAAAATGTGTCCAGCATAATGATTTAACTATTACAATAGTCGGAAAATGAGGCCAGAATGATGCATATTCTGACTATTGTAGTCGGAAAATAAAATAAAATAACTAATAAATAATTATTATTTGTATAATATTTCCAATACAATTGTAACGACCCGTTCTTGCTTTTACTGATTTATGACTTGCAGAGATGGTTGGTTCGGGATTTGAAAAAGTTTGGGTTGAAATCGGAACACTTGGTTCCTTAAGGTTGGCTTAAAATGCCAAGTTTGACTTCGGTCAACATTTTGAGTAAACGACCTCGGAATCGGGATTTGAAGGTTCCAATAGGTTCGTGTGATGATTTCGGACTTTAGCGTATGTTCAAAATGGGTTTCGGATGACCCGAGAGCATTTCAGTGCGAAATAGTGAAAATATGATTCTTGAAGTTTTAGAAGTTCTATAAAAGTGGTTTGGGACGTGTTTTCGTGATAACGAGATCCAAATGGAATTCCTAGATCGAGAATAGTTTTGTAATGTCATTTAAGACTTGCATGCAAAAATTTAGTGTCATTCCAAGTAGTATAAGTATGTTTCGGCACGTTGGAAGTAGATTGAAGAACTTAAAGTTCATAAGTTTGATTCAAATGGTTTTAGGGTGTGATTCTTAATTTTAATGTTGTTTGGGCGTTCCGAAGGTTTGAGCGAGTCCATTTTATATTAGAACTTGTTGGTATGTTTAGACGGGGCCTTGGGATCCCCTGATGCCATTCAGACGTCACGCGAGTCGAGTCCAAGCTCAAAATGAGCAGTTGGTGCACCAGTTCTGGTGAGACCGCACCTGCGGTTGGGCAGCCGCAGGTGCGAGCTCGCAGGTGGGGGCGAAGCTACGTAGATGCGGCCCAAGAGTGGAGCCCAGGTTCTGCAGATGCGATCCCTTTTACCCAGAAACGGAACCGCAGGTGCGTCCGCAGGTGTGGCCCTTGCCGGTCATGCCCCTTTCCAAAGATGCGGACCTTCCCTCGTAGAAGCGAAACCGCAGATGCGGTCCCCTAACCACAGATGTGGAAATTGCTGAAGGCAGAGCCTTAATACGAGAAATGTGTCATTTTTGACACATTTCATTCATTTCTTAGACGATTTTTGGAGCTTCCAAAGAGGGGATTTCAGCCTAGCATTGTGAGGTAAGTTATTTCTACTTAATGTGAATTAAATACATAGTTTAGGGGTAGATTACACCATATAAATTAGTGAAAGTTGTGGGTTTAGAGTAAGAACCTAGGGTTTTGATAAAAATAAGATTTAACCACAGAATTCGTTATGGAATGAAGTAAAAATCATATATTCCTGATCCTTAGGTTATGGGTAACAACTTCCCTCAAATATTTCTGGAATCCGGGCACGTGGGTCTGGGGATGAATTTTAGGAAACTTGTATTTAGGGTTGGTAAATTACTTTAATTGTTGGAATATGAACTCTTGGGTTCGTATTGACTAGCTCTTACCCAATTTGAATAGTTTTGGATCGTTCGGCTTCGAATTGAGGGTTTGAGCACGTTCTTGAAATTGGAAGTAAGCTTTGGAGCAAGGTGAGTCTCCTTTATAACCTCGTAAGAGGGAAATAACCCCCTAGATGAATTAAATAAATGTATGTGACTATCTGTGAAGGCTATGTACGTACATGGTGACGAGGGTCCGTGCATAGCTACTATTATGCTAATTGTCTGGGTAGTTCAGGACCCGTATTGTCATGAGCCAAATTCTCAAACCTCGGGATCGTGATGGAGCCTAACACCATACTTGTTAGGCAAGCCAATGTTAGAGGGATTCAATGCTTTAAACAATTAAAAACATAACGCGAGGTCTAATATTATCCAGTAAACGAATCCAGAATAATGTGTGAAATAAATAAAACGAAACTCGAAGCTAATGCTCATATCTAGCTACCCAGGATTTTGGGAGTCACAATTCACGAACTACTAAGGAATAATACAAGTAATTGGCTCAAGAAATAATGTATAACTGTTTTGAATCAAATAAAATAGTAACTAAATAATGCGGAGAAGACTCCAGGAATCTACGGACGCTAGCAGATCTAACTCGTGTCTCCGTGCGAATAATCAGCTACTACTCGAAATCAACTCTGACCGGAACCTGGATCTGCACAAGAAGTGAAGAGTGCAGTATCAGTACAACCAACCCCATGTACTTGTGATGATAGGCTATAATTGCGTATTTTAGTCTCTTATTACACTCTAATTTACTGCACTTTAATTGAGTTTGAGCTTTAATCGCTAGTGTTTTGCACTAATTGTATGTTTTATGCCTTGTAGGAGTGATTCTGAGCTATGTAGATGTTATGGAATGAATTCAAGTGATTTGGAGCTTTGAAGTCTGAGTAAAATCCCAAGGAATTAAGTCGGGATTGTGTTCGGGGGTCAACTTTAATAGTTAAGAACAAACGAATACTCGAGTAGGCATATCGCGCACTGTCTAGTAAAATGGACATGGATATTTTCTCCAAACTCCATTTGGGCTATAAAATATATGGTTGGAAAGTTAACTAAAAGGTCTACAACTTTCATATTTTACGTTTTTCCAAATTTCCAACATAACAGGGTGAAAAACGTGGTCTAAACCATGATCGCGGACCTGGACGTGGATGCGGACTGAGGCAGTGCACTGGGAAAATACCGCACCCGGACCATGGTTGGGACCGCGAGCGCGGTCGGGCTGCCAAAAAAACTGTCCTTTTTCATGTAGGAGAAGGTATAATTATTTGGGTCTGACCCTACTTGGTATATATACATGGAAAAACGGTATTTTGAGGAGGTCAGACAGATTTTTGACACAGATTCGACCTAAGGAGGCAAAGACACAATAGGAGCAAGGCGGAGAATTCTTCTATGAGTTTTTTCCTTCCTCTTCCTATTTTTTATTGTTGGTTATGACTTTTAGTATTATAGTTTTACATACTATTATGAATAGCTAATTTGTTATCTAGAGTTTTGATGGAACCTTTTGTAGGATAAATTCTTGTTATATTTTTATATAATTGAGACAAAGTTTTATCTCTATTTGTTCAACTACATGCTTGTTGTAGTTAATTGAAGGGACCTCAATTAGCTACGCCTATTTAATATGTATTACTCGGGAGAGAGTGCATATTTAGGTAGTTGTTGAACAACATCACTCCCGACGTATATGAGGGATCAATAACGAAGGGTTTAAAGGTGGGATTAGGGATAACGAAAATTTGGGTGCGATCTAAGTGAGCCGTACTTAATGCCAGCTAGCGTAATTCAGGAGAATATGTCTAGTAAATTGTGGTAGTTACTCGGGAGAGAATTACAACACGCTGAGCACTCATGATCGGTAGAGAATACTTAGGCAAAATTATAGAAGACGTGGCCGGAAGGATTCCAACAATTGGGAAAATCATAACTCTAGACCTCCTTAATCTTTTCTCCAACCCGTAGTATCTTTAGTGTTCATTTACTTTTTTAATTTTTTAGTTAATTAGATATAAGAATCTTAATATTTATAACTTAGGAATTGTTCTAGCTCGTCTTCTTAACAATATTGAACAGATGTAGCTAAGCCTTAGTTCTCTGTGGGATTCGACTCCGGACTTCTAAATCGGATTATATTTGCAACGACCGCTTAGTCCTTTTTATAAGGCATAGTTGGGCGTGATCAACTGGTAAGTGCCGAGCCTAACCTCGGCGAAGTAGTGACGAGTCTAGGACAGGGCACCACATAAATACCTGGACATATATAATCATGCTAGCAGAAATAACAACATATAATGAATTTAAAACCACAATTAATGGGAAGGGGTCATACTGTGGGGAGTATTAGCATAAGGAGCGAGATAATAAAAATACAGACATAAATAATGATAAACAAACTAAATTGGGCAATTCAAGTAGATAGAAAATTTGCACGGCACCACCCTTCGTGCTTTTACTCTCAGCCTCACCATATAATTGTGAGCATGTGATTTTTCACCCACCATATACTCCTACAAAATTCAATGAAATAAACTGATTTCACAAAATTTTGTTGAATTTTAGTGTTGATCGCGAATCATTTTTGCATTGCATATTCATAATTCATCCTTTAAAATCATTTAAATTTGCGTAATTAGGCGCATCATTATTATCGAGGAATTATATATTCATTATTTATAATTAATTGAATAAAATAGCAAATGGATGATGATTATTTGATGTAATGTAGTTTTAATAACTAATTGCCAAATTTAGTCATTTTTCCGAACAAATTGTGAAAAATTGATTTTTTCTTTTAAAATATATGAGTGTCAAATTAATTGTTTCACCCTTAATTTATTTACCAATCAATCTCTAATTAGACTAAGTTAGAATTAATTAATACATTTTTTGTGGAGTTTTAAGTTAATTTAAATTAATTGAGTAGTTTAGATTGGTTTTAAAAAAAGAGAATTAAATCGGACCTGGGCCAAGAAATACCCAGGACCAATACCTATCTCTATACACTCAAACGACCCAGCCCAATTCCCATAGCCCACCCGGCCAGCCCCTGATCCCAAAACGACCCCGTTTGGATTATAACAAATCCCAGCCGTTGATCTCTTTTGATCTAACGGCTGGGAACTCCCTGAATCCCAGTACATAACTATTGCAAGAACCCCCCTCCCCCCCCACCCTAGTTCACTTCAAATTCTGTTTTAGAATCTACACCTCCACTTGAAGCTTTATGTTTCCTTATTTCATCTAAAAGTTCACCTAAACCAGGAATTGAAGTTTCCATTGTGCTGAATGAGAGCTTAGAAAAGAGGTAGAAACTTCACCACCAGTATCTTTTGAAACCGACTTAGAGACATACTCATTAAACAATGAACTCATATAAGTATGAATCTCTTTTTCAATAATTGTCCCTTCATCTCCAAACATCTTTTTAAGTACAAAACTAACAGTAGTAAACTTGTAGCGAGGATCCAAAACACAAGCACTTGATGACATCTCACTCAAAATTTCATCTTCGGTTTTTATTAATTGATTTAAGTAAACAACAACTTGACCAATTTCAAGAAAATGGGCATTTGATGTTACATAAAGTGATCTGTACACCTTCAAAGTGAGATTATAAAATATTTCAAGAAATTGTGCAATTCTCTTTACATCATCCCAATCAGTTCTTACAAGCATACCTACAGGTTTTCTATCTAAAATAGCATCAAACATAATATAACGTGACAAGCCGGTATCACGATCAGAATATTATTTAATTGCACATATTCTATAGCCCTGCTCAACATGAGCAACTTCTATGAATTTTACAAATATTACAAAGCCTGTCCGAAATACAACTGGACAAGGAAATTTAAAATGAAATAGATAAAGCATGAAAGTGACTCTGTCAACTGCGGATCGCCTCTGGAAGATACAGCTCGCCTAAGTCTCTGAATCCTCCACATTGCCCTGAAGGTACCTGTGCAATAAAATGCACAACAAGTGCAGCATGAGTACGAAAACAACGTGTACTCAGTAAGTCGTCTGCCTAACCTCAGAGAGGTAGTGACGAGGGGGAAAATTAGACTCTTACTAAGGTCCGACAGTACAACATGTGACAGAATATGATGAAATACAAAAGACATGAAAGACAGCAAGCAACAAGTACATAGAAAATAACGGAATCCAGATAATAGCTGAAAGGAATAGCAAGGTACTAAAATCTCCTTTTAACAAATACCTGAAACTCCAGTTACAAGTGACTCAGAACTCAAGTGATCATACACATACCAGGACAAAAAAATCGGCCGGAGTCATAAAGGTGGTCATAGGGACTGGGGTCATAAAGCTATCCCACAATCTCGAATCAACCTGCGACTCGCGTGCTGACTCGATATAATAATAAGCTATCCCACGATCGTGCATCATCCCTCTGACTCGTGTGCTGACTCCATAATAAGAACCCCCCCCCCACCCCAATACTTAGTTCTAAAATAATGTTTGGTCATGGTTTAACATAGACTTGTCAAGACTAATTTAGTTAACAATAATTTCCTTTAACCACTTGTTTAATAGATTAACCTAGTCTAATAGTCTCTTAAACAACTAACTAAGTCCTAAAACCTGTTCAGGATAACTAGTTAGGATTAATTAGCATAAAAAATTAGTTAACCTGAGCTTAATAATTGATCAAGTTTCTGATTTTAGGTAATCGAGTTGAATTAACCAAATTGAATCAGTTAACTTAGGTTAAGGAGTTAAGCTAATTGGTCTAAATTAATTAACAAGTTAAACCAGAGTTAATACCTAATGATCCTAGTTAAGTAGTAATCTAACTAGGGTTAACTAACCAAAGTTCAAGTAATAACCCAAGTGAGCTTAACCCTGATTACCCAATGGTAAATTCAGGGACTCCAAGGGAGTATATTAGGTAATGTAGTTTCGGAAATCATGCTCTTACAGTTAAAATGGTGTTTTCTAAAGAGGAAAGTTCTAGAATAGGGGCAGTTGTCCTAAAGATAGGGTTGACAACTGCCCTATGTGCTATTTAGTACTGTCTTTCAGCTTTTGGGATGGGGAATATTCCAAAGAATATCCCATTCCAAAATATCTTATAAATAGACCCTCTTCCTAGAGATGGGGGGACCCTTTTTACACTCTTTGAGCTGCTGGAATACAGAATCCTCCTTATTCAGAAATACTTTTTCCATTCAAAAGGTTTTGAAAAAGAAGAGTATTATTAGAAAAAATTCGGATTTCTTTTTTTTTTCAAAACAGGTTCATAAATAGATGGCCTAGTTCAGCTGCTATCTTCTCTTTTTCTGGATTTTTGGATTTCTGGAAGTTTCCTTCAAACATTCATACTCAAGAATTCTGGGTGTATTCTTGTTGGACTGTTTGGTTTTCTTTGAGTTTCTGTTTGCTGCTGATGATCTCTCTTCCTTCTTGATGTTTATTTTTCATACTTGACCTTTATTTGGTCAAGTATCTTTTGCGATTTTTTTTCTCTTAAAAGGTATGTATCAGCTCATCTCTTCTTAATGAAATTTTTTGACTAGAATCCTCATCTTCTACTCACTGTATAAAACTGGCTGTTCTTGATAAGCGAAGTTACTGTTTCTGTTTTGTTAGATGTGACTGTGTAGATGTTTATTGGCATGATAATGACTTTGTGAGTGTGATAGGTAATTTCTTGATATTAGTATTTCTCCTGCTGGTGCATGATTGTTTGCTTCAGATTATATGTGTATAAATGTGGTGAATACTCATAGTTCTATAATAGAACAAGCTGCACTAGGATGATTGAATCTGGCCTTATCTATGGTCAGATTCTTTCCCCAAGAGTGCACAAAATATGCTTTCAATTGAATCTCTTTGGTCAATAAAGAGATTCAACAAGAAAATCTCTAGATAGGTTAGTATTAGCACTAGGGTACATGAGTTTGACTTGTTGATACACAAATTCACCCCATAATAGTGCACAAAATAGTAGTGTAGATGGCTGAAATTCACCCTTTAAAAGGGTGTACAACATGTAGTCAAGAAGGGTTGTAGAGTAAAGAATCTGAACCCTTGTATGGTCTGATTCATTCTCTAAAAAGTCAAGAATAGTCAAAGTGTTCAAATGATATTGGTTGAAGTATTGGTATGGTTGTTAGAAATGTCAAGCAAGTTTGTATCTCTGGGTTTGAATCAGACTCTCACTTATAGTTCAATTCAATCTAAGAAAAAATGCATAAAACATGTTGCCTTTCTTTCTGTTGAATCTATAATTTCTTTTTAAAATCTGGTTGTTCATATATGTGTGATTATAACAGTAGAATTATCTCTTAGAGGCTTCTGTGATTAATTCTATCTCCCTGAAGTCAAAATAGAGTCATTAGCTAGCATTAAAGGGTAGTGAATTTGACCCTTTAAATGGTAAAATTCACCCCATAAGATGCTTATATATGTTGGTTTGGACGATTTAGATCTTATGTCACTGTGGGAGCAGCATGTAAAGAGTCGAATATGATATCTGTAATGATCAGGTTCATTCTTTTACAGTACATATGAGTTTTGTATGGCCCAGTTGGGGACTAAAAGCTGAAAAATACATATCCTAAAAGCATGAGAGTTATTGGCTTTCACAGGAGCAGTAGCTAATCTTGTTCTTTTTATTTTCTTATTATTAGAATTTTTATATTTAATCAAGAACAATGTAATAGCGTAATTACAACCTTCTTTTTTTTTTTGTATATACTTTTATTTGTAATAAGGAATGGACTGTACACTTAATTTCAGTTTTATTCATCTTTTCCTAAAATTCGAATTTACATTGTATCTATTCTGAAAATGACATTAGGCAAAGAACGTATGTGAAATCTATAAAAAAACACTCCGCTGGATCTCGAAAAATGGTTGTCTCTAAATTCAGTTAGAGTTTCGACATAAATAAAGTCAGTAGATTATCTTCAATCTATTTTGTGTCTTATAAATCTGCGAAAATCAATGTATACATGTGTGAATGTTAAGCCTTTAGAAACATGAGCTCAGGTTGTTTAAAATTGGTAAGAATAACTGTCTCAAAAATTAATAAGACTGCATGTGGTTCGATCTTTTGCTAGAAATCATAAAGTAGCATGATTTTACCTTGCCAATCCATTTCAAAATTAATGAGTATTTTATATTTATGTTTAGGTTTCCTAAGATTGGAAAACCAGAAAATCCGTTGTGTTATGCTCCTAAGTGTATGTATGAATGAACATGTATTTTGATTACCACATTTCCTATTTTGAAAAGTAAAGATTATCAAGACTTAGTTGGATTTCCTAAACTAGTGACCTCCCTATAAATTGGCCACAAGTAGGATTGACCAAAAGAGTTAAATAATAACTTGGGCTAAATATGGACATAGCCCAAGATTTGTGTCCTTTAGAATTTAAGCTTAAACAATCTTCCACATATCCTTTAGGTTGAAAAATACATCTTTAGGTTGAGATTTGGAAAAGAATCAACTATTATCTCAAATTACCATAAACTACATTCGGGAGTGGAAACTTATGCCCCCGACCCTCATTACGAACAACCAATAAAACGCATATAGCAACCACGGGTGCATTTCATGTGACGTGATTGCCATGTGTTCAAAAACAACAAGTGTACGCCATCGTAACTTGTCCAAGATAAATCCATAAACGTCCTAATTGAATTTAAAACTAAAATTCTCTTTCAAATAGAAAACATAAAGAATAATCAAACGTCGCCTCAAGTAGGCACTTTAAAACTGTCATGACCATAGTCTTGACTACGTAATCTACACTTGGGTGCGACAACTCATGTCCCCGTCTACAACTTCGAATAATAATAAAATCACTCGTTATAAATTGCGGGTGCATTTCACGTGGCGCGTTTACAATGTGTCCAAAACAACAAGTGCACGCCATCGTGACTTGTTTCAGAATAATCCAAAATATTTAAAGCGGTAAAAAAGTGAAGAAGGCTAAAATGCACAATAAGTTTAAAATATGTAAATAATTAGATAATTAGGCATAATATTAATAGTTAAGCGACCGTGCTAGAACCACGGAATTCGGGAGTGCCTAACTCCTTCTCTCGGGTTAACAGAATTCCTTACTCGGATTTCTAGTCGCAGACAATTTAAACCAGAGTCAAAATTTCCTCGGTTTGGGATTTTAAAATAAAACGGTGTCCCGGAGCATCGTCAAAAATCCGGGTGGCGACTCTGAAATAATAAACAAATCCCAAAATCGAACAATGTCATTTTAATTGGAAAAACTCCCTTATTACCCTTTATTTACCGGGGTAGAGAAAAATGAGGTGTGACAGCTCTGGCGACTCTGCTGGGGACCGAACCCAGAATCTCTGGTTCAGGGTTCAAGAATTCGAGCTTATATAACTGTTATGTTTTGGCTTTTATTGTCTGATTTTATGTGTTTAAACCTAATGTTCTAATTGCCATATTTACCGCTTTGATATTTATCTGAATTGGATATAAACTGTGCTGAAACCCCTCTTCTCTCTGAGTCTTCTAAATCATCTGGGAAGTGTGCACTTCGTGTGACTTCTTTTCTGTTAGAGTCATATCCAAATTTTAGAACGAGGTACGGACAAGTTGCAAAGCCGGTGAAGCTTCTGTATTCCCGGTACGCTGCCCCGACCTCGGCTNGAACGAGGTACGGACAAGTTGCAAAGCCGATGAAGCTTCTGATTCCTGGTACGCTGCCCCCCCCCTCCCGGCTCGAGCTGTCCGCTCAGGTAAGCCTGGTCTAGAACAAAACTCTCTAGTAGGAACGATTATTTGCATCACGTGAATTTGACTTAGGGGACTCAACATAGGGGTTGGGTCTGTCTAGGACAAGTGTACCCAAAAATAAAAGACTACCCTGATGCATCTTACCTGCTACGTATGCATTTAGTTGTTTTAGCTTGTGTATTGACCGGCTAAAAAAAATGAACAGAAAAACCAAGAGTGAGGTAGAATAGAAAATTCACCTTGTTTTGAAAATCCTCGTATTTATCCCGAGACTCTGCCAAAATTTCTAAAAAAATAATATTCCAAAACAAAGTGAGTAGGTGTGTATTTTAATCAGTCAAGATTTTCCCGAACTACGCATTGTTTGATTCTCACCGGTGTAGGATATGTAGGCAACCCTCATCGGGTCCAACACTATTTTTCAAAATAAAAGGATATAGTCCTAAATAAAATTAGGTGATGCCATTACTGCCTGATTGCCCAAAATGGGGCACCGGAAGGCCGTTTTTGCAAAAGTGGCCGCCTGTGGTTTGTCTTTAAATTTCGACCCAATTTGCAAACACAGCCTTAAAAACTTCCTACCCGAAGTATTGAAGGGTCGTAGTCGCAAAGATGGCCCATTTTTCTTTATTACAAAACCCTTTGCAAAAAATAACACTTTTCAGATTTTTTGTGGTTTTAATCAAAAAATGAATGTGCAGGATGAATACAGTTGAAAACATTCCCTTCAGGGCAGTCGAGGAAATCCCTTTAGGACTCCATATGGGGTGGAGCAACTTGGGGGAAGCTAGTAGAAAGTCTGTTATGAAAGCTTTAGGGGGACTTACTGGCCTTTTAAAAATCAAGCCGAGGTTGGACATCTTAGAGGCTCTAGTACCATTTTGGGATCCCGCCCACAACGTGTTCCACTTTTCAGACTTTGAATTGACGCCCACGCTAGAGGAAATAGTAGGGTATGTTGGTCTCAATGACAATCTTAGAAGCCGGTACCCAGTGGCACCCAGGGCGGTGACTCCATATAAGTTCTTGGATCTGTTGAGCATTAGTCGGGACGTCCAAGACCCACACCTGTCTGAAGGTTTCTGCACTTTCTACTTTCTTTACAAACATTATGGAGATCCCCGAGGTTATGAGGCTAACAACACTGGTCTAACTCACAAAGATCAGGCTAAATGGGAAGCCCGCCGGGGGCTGGCTTTTGTGGTAGCATTCTTGGGTACCTTGATTTGCCCTAGAAGTGATGGATGCATAGATATCGGGATTGTGGGAATGGCAGATTTCATGATGAAAAATTCCAATGGAACACTTATACCAGTGGCCTTAGCCGCGATTTACTGCGCTCTAACAATTTGGCAATCTGGGGGAAAGTTCTTTGAGGGGTGCAACCTGCTTTGCAAATCTGGCTGATCGAGCACCTCTGTCACCGCCCAGGCTACATGAACTATGGCTTAACCGGTTTGAATTGCATCGAGGAACATGGTACTCGGGTAAAGGGCCACAAATTTCCTGAGGGCACGGAAGCCTGTCACTCATACTTAAGTTCACTGACTGCCGACCAAATCGAGTGGATGTTCGGGTGGCTCCCTGTCAGCGAGGTTATCAACATGTCTGCTGAGGTTTTCTATCTCCTGTTAATGGGCCTGCGAAGTATTCAGCCATATGCCCCACACCAGGTCTTATGCCACACAAGGACTTAAGCCAACAAGCCATTGAGTTATGCCCGAGAGCTGCATTTCCTGAAGGTAGGGTCTGTCAAATTTTGAACGAGTGCAGGTTTTTAGAACCTCAAACTCGGGTAAGAAATTTATCTAAAGGGGAAGTGGAGCCCGCCTACGCTTCTTGGTATGGCATAAGAGGCAGGGAGCATCAAGAGCAAGAATGACCCGCAAAGAGACCCCACGTGCAACAGTTCACCGAGCAAACACAACAGCATTGGGCTTGGTTAGAAAAGGAAAACAGCTATCGAGCCACCATAAGCAAGTTGGAAGCCCAGGTCAGGGAAATCAAGTTTGAAAACATTCTACATACTACAACAATTGAAGGGGAGAAAAATAGATTAGCCCAAGAAAATGAAGTTCTCCGGGCCCAGATACAGGAATTAAAAACAGCTGCTGAGAACCCAGAGAGAAGCAGAACTAATGAAAGGCTTATCAACAGCCTGAGGCATAAAGTGTGCAGCTATGGGAATGATCTAGACAAAGCTAAAGAAGAACTGGCCGGAGTTCAGGCAAGATTAACCAGAAGTGCAAAGGAAAGAACAGAGTTTGTCCAGAGACTAAAAAGGAAATATGACCAGGAAATCATAGGCTTGAAGGAAAAGTTGGCCGTCCTCGAGAACGAAGTGGCCAAAAAGGCAAAAAGATTTAAGACAGAGAGGGAACAATGTTATGCCATGGTGGCTCAGTTGGAAAAAAAGTTGCAACAATGGCAAGGGTAGAGTCACAAAGACGCCCAGACTTTAGAGGTGAGATCCTAGCAAATCGGGTGCCTACTTCAAGAAAAAGTTGTCATCAGGCGAAGGGTCCAAAGGATAGCTAATTACATCATCACCAAATGCCAGGAATGCGAAGATATGACTCGGACCACCTTCTTCTCAGCGGTTATGATCTTCGTCCCCAAGATAATGGACGACCTTTACCGCCTCCAACAAGACATAGCACGCAGGCCCGTGGCAAGGCCGAATGATGCCCCACCGGCCCCTGGAGCAACGGAAGCACTGATGTATTTTTGATGTTTTTCGAGTCTGTATTTAATTTTTTTTCTAGTTGTAGTCATGTCTGAGTCCACATCAATTTTTATATTTTTAGAAAATATGTGTCGAGTCTGTTTTGCAAACTTTGAAATTCCAAAAGTGGGCTACAAGTTCTTTGTAATCAGAAGTGTTTTACTTAATGAATGAAAATTTTAGAATGAAGCTTTTTAGAAAAAATATATATTTATGTCCTTTGGTTTTGTCGCATGAACTACGTGATTATCTGATTCACGCGGCGCCATTATACGTATGCAATCCACATAGGATTCGATCATAACCATAAGAAAGGAAACCAAGCGGGGAATAAAAGAGCGGAAATAATAACAAAGGAAAGAAAGGTCCAAAACCCAGAAATAAAGTCGGGATGAAGTACACAACTGTTGCAAAAACATATAGAAAAGCGTTTAAATTGCTCAGGTGCATTGCATACCCCAAACGTGTGATTTCTTATGTGACAAATGCTTCAACCTAACATTTTGTTGGTTCAATCTAAAAGTTATTTTTAGGTGGGTCGGTTTTGCGGTAACCTGGCTTCCCATCCTTACTTCACTAGATCAAAAGAGAGAATAGAAATGACATCTGAAAGTCACTTGTTAATTGTCAACTCTTCCGTGGAAGACCTAAATTCAGCCATCCCAACGTCTGAGTCAGCAACAGCTAAAGAGAACAGGACTCTGCGTTGCCGCATGCTGGAAATGTGGGATGCATGGTCCAATGGTAGGGAACCACCCAGTACCATCCCGAGTTTCCCAGAGATAATTCCCAGGGCAGGCGGGACATCCAACATCCCCATAAGCTACCCAGCCACGCCGTTTGGATATCCAACTATGTCGGCTCACTATGCCGGAAGGCCTTTTGAGGTTTGTCCCCAGGCCCTATTTTCCGGTGTGTCGTCCAATATCTTCACCGCACCACCAATCTCTACCACGACTCCGCCGACTATCTCTGGACCAAGTTTCAAGCCGCCAGCATTCACATTCCAAACATTGTCCGTCCATCTGGATACCACTCATATTACTCCCAATGCATATCCCCAACAACCTCAGCTTGAGGTCACTTTGGGACAAGATAAGAAAAGCCTCGAGCACAAAGAAATAACTCAGAAAATGAAGAGTATTGAACATAGCCTCAAGAATATACAGGGGTTAAGAGGGTAGAAAAGCGTCTCCTATGCAGATTTGTGCATGTTCCCGCACGTCCACTTGCCTCTTGGGTCTAAAACCCCCAAGTTTGAAAAATATGACAGACATGGGGACCCCATAGCTCATCTGAAAAGGTACTGTAACCAGCTCCGAGGATCAGGTGGGAAAGAGGAACTTCTCATAGCATATTTTAGAGAAAGCTTGACGGGAATTGCATTAGAATGGTACATGGACCAGGATATATCCCGCTGGCACATATGGGATGACCTGGCACGAGACTTTGTCCGTCAATTCCAATACAACGAGGACATCGCTCCCGATAGGAACTAACTATCCAATCTAAAAAAGAAACCCTCATAGAGCTTCAAAAAGTACGCCATCAAATGGTGCGAGCAGGCCTCCAGGGTCAAACCTCCGATGGATGATGTTGAAATGGTCAGCGTCTTTCTACAAGCACAGGAAGCTGATTACTTCCAAAATATGATGTACGCCATGGGCAAACCATTTGCGGAAGCAATCAAAATTGGAGAAATGGTGGAGAATGGTCTAAAAACTTGTCGTATCCTGAGCCAATCGACCATAAGAGCAACCTCCCAGGCCATCCAAAGCGGATCTGAGAGTGCAGCCAACAGAAAAAAGAAAAAATAAGGGGCTATGATGATTTCCGATGTAAGGAAGCCTCGACAATACCCACGCCCATTTCCCAAAGCTTCCCAACATTACTATCCTCACCAAGACGGAGCTTATGCTACGGCCCCTCTTCCCTATGCGGTAATGAACGCTCAACCACATCCCAAGCCGCAACAACAATACAATCAGAATAGAGCTCCACCTCTGAGGAACAACCATCCTCCCCCAGCTCCATATAATCCATGCCCTCCCCAAAACTACCCGTACAACACCTACCCCCGCGAACCACCAAGGAAACCCAACTTCACTCCTATCGGGGAGCCATATTCAAGCCTCTTCCAAAAATTAGTCTAGATGGGGCTTCTACAACCCGTACCTCCGACCAGGCAAAACCCAGCATCATACAAATCGGGGACCAGTTGTGCCTACCATTCCGAAGCAGGGGGGCATGACATGGAGGAGTGTTGGACCCTCAAAAGAGTTGTGGAAAGCCTCATAGAACAAAAGAAAGTGGTGTTGAGGGACGAAGAAGCTCCCAATGTGACGAACAATCCATTACCCACTCACAATCATGGGCCTGTCATCGGCATAATTTGCGAGGATCAGGAATTTGATCTAGCTCTAAAGGCCATCATTTCCATCGCAGATGTGGAAAGAAATCCCAAGGCGACACCAAACCAGTCAAATAAATGAAGAAGAGTAACCCCGTCCCCCAGGTCCCCGAGAAGGCTGAGGCCGAGACAAATAGGGGACCCTCTGAATACGTTGTTCTTTACGTCCCCAAGGCACCCAGGAAGGAACAAAGCGTGTTGAGCCCTCCCAGGTGGCTACAATTCAACAAAGCGATGATAAACGGCCCAAAAATATGCATGCAAAAGAGGACGTATGTGGCGCGGGGGAAAATAATTTCACCAAGGCTGAATGAGCCCGTGGTTATTAGCCGCGCGTCACAAACTCCCATGGAGAATACTACCGGCCCCTAGAATTACAACAAAACAGTGGTGACTTACAAAGGAAAAGAAATTACTGGGGAAATAGGTGATATAAACTCATCAGAGAAATACCTCAACCTGGAAGAACTAAACAAAAGCAAGCTGAAACGCTTTCCGCCTAAAAGGCCGATCAGTGTCGGAGAGTGTTGGTCGAAATTCCAATGCACACGCAAGTGTACGTGGTCGACAAGTAATATAGGATTTAAG
>ML378440.1:0-17090 GCA_005239525.1 Nicotiana knightiana
TTTAGTTTCTGAATAAATCCTGTTCTTTCTTCTTCATTCCTTGTTAGTCTTGCCCAAACTTCTGCCAGTTCTTATTCGGCTTTGTCTAACTCGTTCCCATAACTACATACTTTATGCCTCAAACCGTTCATAAGTCTTTCGTCGGTCCTGCTTCTTTCTGGGTTCTCGGCAGCTGTTTTCAGTTCCTGTATCTGAGCCCGGAGGGCTTCATTTTCTTGAACTAATCTATTTTTCTCTCCTTCGATTGAGCCAGTTTGCAGAGTATTTTCGAACTTGATTGCCCTGACTTGGGCCTCCAGTTTGCTTATGGTGGCTCGGTAGCTGTTCTCTTTTTCTAACCAAGCCNGCAGCTCTTGGGCACAATTCAATGGCTTGTTGGCTTAAATCCTCATCATGGGGAACACCCTGCTGCCTCCCTAACTGGCGTAAGACCCGGTGCGGGACATATGGTTGAATGCTTCACAAGCCCAGTAATAGGAGATAGCAAACCTCAGCCGACATACTGATTACCTCGTCGAGAGGGAGCCATCCGAACGTCCACTCAATTTGGTTGGCGGTTAGTGAGCTCAAATAGGAGCGCCAGGATTCCGTTCCTTCTGGGAACTGGTGGCCTTTTACCCGAGTGCTATGTTCCTCAATGCAATTTAAACCGGTTAAACCATACTTCATATAGCCTGGTCGGTGGCAGAGATGTTCAGTCAGCTAGATTTGTAGGAGCAAGTTGCACCCCTCGAAGAATTTTCCCCCGGATTGGCAAACTGTTAGAGCACGGTATATCTCGGCTAAGACCATTGGTATCAATGTGCCATTGGACTTTTTCATCATGAAGTCTGCCATCCCCACAAGTCCGATGTCTATGCATCCGTCGCTTCTTGGGCATATCAAGGTGCCCAAGAATGCTACCACAAAAGCTAACCCCCGGCGGGCTTCCCATTTAGCCTGATCTTTGTGAGTTAGACCAGTGTTGCTAGCCTCGTAACCCTGGGGATCTCCATAACGTCTGTAAAGAAAGTAGAAAGTGCAGAAGCCTTCGGACAAATGTGGGTCTTGGACGTCCCGGCTAATGTTCAACAGATCCAGAAACTTGTGGGGAGTCACTGCCCTGGGTGCCACTGGGTACCGACTTCTGAGCTTGTCATTGAGACCAGCATACCCCGCTATTTCCTCCAGCGTGGGTGTTAATTCAAAGTCCGAGAAGTGGAATACATTGTGGGCGGGATCCCAAAACGGTATTAGAGCTTCGATGATGTCCAACCTCGGCTTGATCTTTAAAAGGCCGGTAAGTCCCCCTAAAGCTTTTACAACCGACTTTTTACTAGTCTCCCTCAAGTTGCTCCACCACATATGGAGTCCCAGAGGGATTTCCTCGACTGCTTTGAAAGGAATGTTTTCAACTGTATTCATCCTGCACATTCGTTCTTTTTATTAAGATCACAAAATTTTTTTTCGAAAAGTGTCATTTTGGGCAAAAGGCTTAAAGACAATGGACCACTTTTGCGAATACGGCCTTTTTAAAGCAGTGTTCGCGAATTGGGTCGAAATTTTAAAAACATAGGTGGCCATTCTTGCCAAACGGCCTTCCGGCGCCCCACTTGGGCGATTAGGCTATAATGGCGTCACCTGATTTTATTTAAAGCCATATTTGTTTGATTTTGAAAAACGGCGTTGGACCCGATGAGGGTTGCCTACGTATCTCACACCAGTGAGAATCAAACAAAGCGTAGTTCGGGAAAAATCTTGATTAATGTATACCCACTTATTTTGTTTTTGTATACTTTATTTATTTGTTTTAGAAATTTTGGCAGCATTTCGGAATAAACACGATCCAAAATTCTCTATTCTACCTCATTCTTGGTTTTTTCTGCTCATCATCTTTTCATTTAGCCGGTCGATACACAAGCTGTGACAAATAAATGCATACGTAGAAAATAAGATGCATCAGGGTAGTCTTTTATTTCGGGTCCACCTGTCCTAGACGGACCCAACCCCTGTGTTGAGTCCCCTAAGTCAAATGTACATGATGCAAATAAGCGTTCCTACTAGGGATCCGGCATGAGGTTTTGTTATTCTAGGTTTAAACCTGGTCTAGAACAAAACCCCAGGTTTAAACCTAGAATAACAAAACCTCATGTCGGATCCCTAGTAGGAACACTTATTTCTATCATGTGCATTTGACTTAGGGGACTCAACACAGGGGTTGGGTCCGTCTAGGACAGGTGTAACCGAAATGAAAGACTATCCTGATGCATCTTACCTGCTACATATGCATTTATTTGTTTCGGCTTGTGTGTTGACCGGCTAAAAATAATAACAAACAGAAAAAAACCAAGAGTGCTAGGTAGTTATTCGAAATATGAAACTCTGTCTATAAATAAGAAAGAAAATAATTGAATGTTCTCAAAAGTCATGTTTCTCTAGTTCCGTCAGAATAGGGAGAACTACGCGGGTCTGATTCTCACNGGGATTAATGAAGGGTAGAGAGGGAGTTTTTCCACTTCAAGTAACATTATTCAGATTTGGGATTTATTTTTAGTTTTCAGAGTCGCCACTCGGATTTTTACGGTGTTCCGGGACACCATTTATTTATTGAAATCCCAAACCGAGGAAATTTTGACTCTGTTTTAATTTGTCTCCGACCAGAAATCCGAGTAAGGAATTCTGTTAACCCGGGAGAAGGTGTTAGGCATTCCCGAGTTCCGTGGTTCTAGCACGGTTGCTTAACTATTAATATTTGGCCTAAATTATCTGATTATTTACATATTTTTAAACTTGTTGTGCATTTTAGCCTTTTTCACTTTTTAGCCACTTTTAATATTTATGGACTTATCTTGAAAACAAGTCACGGTGGTGTGCACTTGTCATTTTTAAACACATTATAATTACGCCACATGAAATGCACCCATAATTATAACATGTGATTTTTATTATAATTCGAAGTTGAAGAAGGGGACATGAGTTGTCGCTCCCGAGTGTTGGTTAGAGTAGCTTTGGTATAATATCTGATTTTTATCAAGTTTCAAGCTAAAGGTCTTGTTCTTCCGAAAAGACTGCCTAAATGATGCTTACTAAGGACGGCATGTTTCGGGCTATGGCCCTGTTTTAGCCCCTAATGGTTTCTTTTTGGGCCATCCTAATTAGGTTACTTGGACATGATAAAAAAAAAAGTTAAGAACAAACATACTAACACACGTCACATCTATATGGTAAGAAATAAGGCAAATTTTGAGATATGAGTGTGAGGTTACATGTTCAAGATTTCTTTACCGTTTGATATACTCATATATACTAAACAAGAGTTTTATATACAGCTCATGGACCTTTAAATTTTGTGACAGAACAAGCCTAAAAAAAACTGAATTAACTATGGTTGCTTTTATTTGGAGCGGACAGTAAAAAAAAATTCGGATTTCTACCTTTTTGATAATTGATTTAAAAACCCCTTTTGTGTTTAGTAGCGAGGAATTTACAACGGATTTCATGAATGATAAAAAAAACATTCTCATGCTAATTGACAACAGAAAGGAAAAAGGACTGGTTACAGATTGTTTAACACCATTAATGGGTCTAACATTCCAGGCCCTATAGCCTGGAATTCAGACGCTACCGGGCTCAATTGGGCCAGGTTTACGAGTCTGGCCCAATTCGGGTGACCTAGGCATGTCTGGACCATAACTACTATGGTAGCGTTTCTGAATTAAGAAAAATACAACTGATCATAAATTCATATAGTTCAGTCCATATTTACAACTAAAAAAAAACGAAACGTACATAGAAGATTGTAGATATGCTATTACTATTACATTAATCCTGAATCATAGTAATACTAATTTACTAATAGGAAAAATAAGGAAAGGGAAAACAAACCTAGTTGTTGCTCCTGTGCAAGCCAGCAAACATGTCCTTCGACGACTTAAACCTGCGTTTTAATTATAAGTCCAAAGTTTGGGTACTTGGACGGTATTAACTACAGACCTTTGGGCATTTTGTGAGACGAATCTAATCACAAAAGGGAGTTAGATTCAACCTTAATGATGCCATAGGAGGAAAAAATATGTTCATGCCTTCTAATGGATTGATCTAACCATAGAAAAAGGTTAGATTCAAACCCAGTGATATTACTTTATTTAGACCCTTTAATTGTCATCTTTATGTCCTGCAACAGATTGCAGCAAGCGTTTATTCAAAAACTCTGACTACTATCGTCATTTTTGAGGAGTGAATCCGACTATTTTTGTTGCTTCGGATTCACTTTCTTAAAGTTCCATCTCATTACACACTTATATCCCTTGAAGGATAATTTTCAGCAAAGCTGAACTACTGTTATGCACTATTAATGGAGTGAATTTGACAGTTAGAAAGTCAGATTCATCTACCCTAGTGCTAATTCAACATAATCCCAAACCATATAGAGGCTTGCTCATTTAGGCATTTAAGAGGATGAATCTGACCACTCAAAGGTTCAGTTCCTCACTCTAATATCCTTCTTAATTACGTATTTTTATACCCTTTTAAGAAAAGGGGTGAACTTCAGCCAACCATACTAATGTTTGTGCATTGCTATGGGGTGAATTTGACTATTAAGAAGTCATATTCATCTACCCTAATGCCAATATCCTAAACCATCTAGAGATTTGCTTGTCGAATCTCTTTATTGACCAAAAAGACCCAATTGAAAGCATGTTTTCTGCACAGTTATGGAGAGAACCTGACCATAGGGAAGGTCAGATTCTACACCATAGTGCAGTTATTTCACTAATGAACTGACATGAGACTGATGTCCCATGATACTCAATGCAATTTTAACCAACTTGAAATCAAAACAGAATAATCTTAAGGATTTAGATATTACAACATACATTCAGATTCCTTAACATCTTATCACTTAAATATTACTTCAAATTCATGTACCAAAAAAAAGGAAGAAGATTCAGCCTTGACATAATCTCAGAAAAGAAATGACAAGAATCAAACATTCAGCATCAAACTAACAACAGATTCTGAGTATAACAACTTCATTTAAGTTCATTGTTACATACCTCTTTTGGAAGAAAAATAACCAAGATCCTGACCAAATAAAGGTCAGGTAGACAATAAAAGCTAAGGAGAGACAGATTCAGCAGCAATGTAAGCAGCACAAACCAGAAACCCAGCAACAATCCAAACAAGAGGAATTTCAGAAGAGTCAGAAGCAAAACCAAAGCAGAGCACCAACTGAGAAGACCCCAGAAAATAAAAAAACACCTAGAGTTCTTGAAAAAAAAAGATCTCCTCCTACTGATTTGTTTTGGACCTTTTGAATAAAGAACTGTTCTGATTTTTTTTGTTTCCAGTGTTCAGTAAAGTAAAAACAGTTTTAGAGTGTGGAATGAATTTTCAGAGTGTCCAAAAATCCAAAAACAGAATTCTCCTTCTCTAAAGGGAAGGGGGTCTTGTTTATAGACTATTTGGGAATGAGGTATCCTATGATATATTCTCATTTCTGAAGCTGAAATAGTACATAGGGCAGTTGTCACCCTTATCCTTCGGGACATCAGCCCCTATTCTAGAACTATCTTACCCATTAAAAGACTCCCTTACCCTTAAAATCTGACTTCCTTAATATATGATTCCTCATGTACCCCTTTGAAGCCCCTATATTTACTATTAGGTAACCAGGGTNTGATTGAAGAAGTTGGAATCATTTAAAATGTGACACCAAGTGAATCAATTATTCGTAAGCTTAGTTAAACTCAAATGCCCAATTGAACGTAACTAGTTGTCTTAGATCAATTAAGTTGTTAGACCTAACTACTTAGGGTGCTTAATCCCTATTGATTTAAAACTGGTTTAAGAAGTTGATTAGGTGTTGGCTAATTATTAAGCCTTGGTTAAATGATTTGTTCTAGTTAATTAGTCCTAAACTAATTACCTTAGGCAGATCTAAGGACTTAATTAGTTGTTTAAGAGACTTTAGACTAGGTTAATCTATTATACAAATGATCATGGGGGAAGTTTATTGTTAACTAAGTTAGTTTTGATAAGTCTAGGTTAAACCCTGACCAAACACTGTTTTAGAACTGAGTTTTCAGCCTAATTGGTTGATTAGTTTCAGGTTAGTCAATTACTTTAGATTAATTAGGTTAATTTCTTAAACTTAGTTTCCAATTATACCATTAGTTATCTTAGGTTCAAGGGTATACCTAATCAACTGGTTAGTAGTTAACTAACCAGACTACTAAATCGAAGGTGAGTTGAGGTGAAATCCATTCAACAATAGACTCAAAATCAGAAAACAGGTTAGGGGTTGAACATCTAAGCATGATGTACAAAGAAAAACTAAACATGGTCAAATAACTGATGCAAGCACATGAAGCACACTTAAAACTCATGAATCGTCAAAACTTGAACTATATCATTCCAATATCCAAACAAGGTTAAATTAATCTAAGCATGCACATAAAAAAATATATACTGTTTTGGGGCTTAGCACTAATCCAGCATGCACAGGTGAAAGAAAAACGATCAAAACAGTGACGCAGTCAGAAGTATTCAGTGACACAAAGAAGGAAGCAAGCTGATTAAGCTATGCTTATTCGTTTTTTTATTTTGTTTTTAAAAAAAAAATGAAAACACATAGAAAGGAGGGGGGTACCCGTAGAAGAAAGGTTGGCCGGCAAATGAATTAGCCGGACCTTGGCCGGCCTATGGCGACCTTAAAAAGTGACCCCTACTCACATGAATCGACGGTCCTCGTCGAGAACCATCGACTCATGTGAGTTCGAGTCACAGAGCCGCTTGAGGTCATTTTCGGCATGTTCTAGGGTTCTTTCACTTCCAGATCTGAGATTAAAGAAACTTGAATCAGTTTTTGGCGAAATAGGTGGTAGGATATGGTTGAGAAGGGGGAAGAGATGGCCTGGTGAAGGTTTGGGGTCGATTGGGGGAGGTATGGTGGCCGGAAGTCTGTGGGATCTCAGGGGCGGCTAGGGTTTGATGTTGGGGCTTGAGAGAGATGAAGGAGATAGGGCGGCTAGGGTTTGGGGGTTGGTTTCTGATCGAAAATGGGGGGTATGGGGTGGGGTTTGGACATTTAAATACGGAAGGGATGGCCAGTTCCGGACCGTTCGATCATAGGCAGATCAATGGTTGGGATTGAACTGGGCCTAAAACGGTGTCGTTTTGGTTAAGCTGGGGCAGGCCGGGTATGAGGTTGGGTTTTGGGCCTGGGTTGTCTAGTGTTAGGGAGAAGGGGGTTTGGGCCTGGGTAATTTGGCCCAGGTCCGATTTTAAACCTATTTTAACTCTAACACTTATAAAAAATGTAGTGATTAATTCTAACTTAGTTTTTGTCTAATTATAAATTAATTAAGAGTAATAACATTTGATTTAATACTCATATCATTTAAGGAACAAATTTCACAATTTTGTTAGAAAAAAAAAATGAATGAATTAGACATTAAATCTACATTGTGTCAAATAATCAACATTTTTGTTATTATTTATTTCAATCGATCACAAGTAATATATTGATTAACTCTAGTTTAAATTTTAATTACAGAGTAAATTAAAGGTTGAAATTTCTAGTTAAAAAAGTGTGATTATTTAGAGAATAATTTTCCGTAATAAAAATGATTGAAGTCATGCACCGAATCATGCGACTTTAAATCATTTATGAATTTTAAAAGACAAATTGTGATTTATGTAATATAGATAATTCACACACAGACATTGAAATTCAACAAGGTTTATAATCATTAATTAATTTATTGAATTTTGTAGGAACATATAGTAGGTTAAAAATTACATGCTCACACTCATCGTAACATCCACAATGTCAAGGTAGAAGAGTTCATGTTGTACAACGAATAGTTCTATCAATCCAAAATTCTTGCTACATCTCTCAATATGTCTTCTTCTAATAATGACAAATACCGCGCCAAACATTCAAACCTGAGGTCCTGATCTCTAATATGCAAGACAAGAGTCAACTTTTACCCCCAACCAGAATTAGGAACATATTTTCAAGAAAAAACAAAATTGTTATATCCCAGATTGGCTAGGAAAGAGCTATTATCCAAGTACAAAAGCTCTACATGAAAAGTTAGCTTCCAAATTTACAAGACTAGCTAAAGAAATAGCTATAAGTAAACAACACATTAGAAATTTAATGCGACTCATCTGCAACTTGAGAACTCCTAATGCCCCAAAATGACCTGGGTTTAAGCTTCTTCTTCGTAGCAGTAAACAGCCATCCCAATTGAGTTTCACAAGAGGCACATTCAGCAATTGACCAGGCGTACCTACAAGAAAATCAATTCTTACTTATGCAATCTCTTTCACACACAGATTGTGTGATATAGCGACCGACATATCATATCTTATTGCAAGGGTTTTAAGCAGAATCAGAGTATTTCCTTCTTGGATAAGTATGAAGACATGATTGCAATTTACCCTTAAAAAATCAAATCCCCATACTTCATTATCGATAAGATTGCCAATAAATGCAGGAAGCTAGTCCTTTCTCGTATTCCAGATGGGTGAACAAGAAGCTATAAGCAAATGATGAAGTTTAATGAAAGACGGCTCTAATTACTGGTTACACTTTGCTTTCCCTCACAAAAGATGTTGGGCACTGATGTCTACATAGTGCGCCCATTTGACACCTTAGTGAGGATTAGAAACACCCATTTACTCATGCATTCTGGTCAAAGAAGGTCCAATTATGAAAATAATTGACATGATTGACTGTAAAAATCAGCCAACTGAAAAAACTTACCCAGGAAACCAGCTGTATTCTTTAACAGGATTGCCAATAACAGCCAACCCATTAGCTTTAAACAGTGTCATTATCTCATGCACACAACCATGTGGATTGACGTAAGCTCCGAGGGGACCTTCACTAGACATCACCAACATATCGGTTCGTTTGGCAATTAGAAGCTACAAGGAGGAAAAGAGACAAGAATTGGCAACACAATATTTAGTTATTTAAAACAGCAGAATAGCAGTAGTGTCATTTTCTGCATTACCTCACAAGTTTTACATCGAATGCAGTCAAAACTCTCAAGGAGTTCAATTTCCCGTCTCAGTCTATAGGATATTCCATCAATCTCCAAAAGCTCTTGCCTTGTTGATACTGACACGGGCATCTTACTTGCAATATGAAATGAAAGAAGATCTGGCTTCGTTACGTAACTGTCCATGCTTGGTGCCCTAACTATCTGTTTCCATCGGCCTGAAAAATTTCAACTCAATGTTACTCAAAACCGTCTCAATTCCACGAAGAATCTAACTTTTTTTTCAAATGATCCACTGGAATCAAAGACTAGAAAACACCAGAAGAATAAAATTATCAAAGTGCAATTGAGACCACAAAAATACAGAGAACAGAGAAAAAACAGTTCAGATTTTTATAGATCAGTCTAGCCATGATTTTTGTGAAAAATCAGGTGATTACCATCTAAGACAAGTGGATAGCTCAGTGAGTCAGTGTTAAGCAAAGAGGAGTCCTTCGCATGAATAGCATAAATCACATATAGCATGATGTAAATTTTGATTAAAATACCCATCTTTTAGCCTATTGGTGTTTTTTTTTCTAAACTGATATTAACAGATGAGAAAAGGAAGCAAGGATCTTTTCACCCAATATTTCAATGTCATAGGGCAGCTAGGTAGAATCCAAACTAGTGTGATCAAATTTGGAACATTAATCATCCATAATTTTCTAAAAAGAGAAAGTGAAGACCATACGACCTGCTGCCCTTTGAGCAAGAGAGTATGAATCGTACATCTGGTAAACCCAACTGGGCCAGAAGGCCCTTGGAACTTCACGAAACTGGTTTAAAGAATACTTTTTCCATGTGTCATTCTTGTGAGTTGGCATAGACCTTTTCCCTAAAGCCAGCCTCAAGCCAACAGCCTCTGTGTTTTTTCCCGTGCTGAATGACCGAAAATTATCAAAAGGAGATATCGCAGGTTGAATATGAGACTGCTGCTCAATATTCTCATCATCACTGCTTGTTGAGTCGTCAAGCATATCATAAGAAACAAGAGCAGACTGGTGCAACCTCCTTTCTGTGGGTGAAAGTTCACTCTCAAAACTTTCCTCTGACATTGCATCCGAATCATTTTCATTCCCAAGGCCATATTGGTCAGCTCGAGAGCCATTTATCGGTGGCAGATGATTATGTACACCAGATCTAAGGATACTTAATGGTGCCAATCTTCCAACAGCCTCCCTGGGTGTTCTCAATGGCAAATCTTCGTTGATGATTTGTATCTCCCCACAAGGCTAGATAAAAAGGTGCAACGGAACATGAAACTGTTAGGATTTAAAGATAAGGATATCCTATTTTTTCATAAATATTATAATATTGGCTGTACACTTACTGATCCCTCCACATCCATCCAGCGGCGCCTCAAACGAAAACGTTGTTGCCCACGAGTTACAACATTCACTGAACCATCTTCCAAGTGCCGATATTGCCTAATCTAAAACAGTATAAACATAACTATCCAGGATCAGCGTCATAGAATAAGCCATCTTTCGATGTGTTGTTGAAATATAAATACATAACTCTCCATACAATGCACCTACTCCTTTTGCATGTCAATTTGAAAGGGCATGGTGATTAAGAAATCAACTTGACTAACATATATTGGTAGTAGGAAAAGAAATAATTATTCTGTAAAAGTTGGACTAGTACCAAAAACATCACATCATAGTGACAATGCTTAGGAATTAAACTGCATAAACATGAACTTTAAATTTATGAGTCATATAAAATGTACTAATTTCCAATGGACATCAAGCATTTTACAGTGCATGTTACTGATCCATAAACATAGGCATAAATATTACCAACAAGATGCCAATCATATAATACAATTTAGGTTTTAACCAAAGTCACTTTGACAGGACCAAACATCATGTACAGGACATAGCATGCTATTTCAGATCTCAATTCATCATTGTCATGTTTCAAGGATACATAAGGCAAAAATGGAAAGAATTTTATCACATATACGTGACAAAAATCATTATATCAGCTGATATCATCACGTCTTATGTTCAGAAAGATGAAATCATCCAAATCAGTCATGCATGGACGCCGGTTCTTGACAATATTTGACCAGGTAGTATATAGTTAATTTTCCGCAGGCTTTCTAATAGCAAATTTTTATTCTAAAATAGGATCTCTTGTATGACTCTTGTACTTGGTGCTTTTACTTTCATAAAGTTTTCTGTTTATCAAGTACTTCCTCAGCTGAGTGTAACGCAAAGTCTTCATCCTGTAGGAATGTTATCCTCCTCCTCGGTGAAAGAAGGCAGAACCGCAGAAGAAGGGTTTGTGAGAAAGAATCTAAAGGGAAATAAGATATTGTCTACCCTTAATTCTTTTTAGAGCATTGGAATAATAAGTGCTACCAAGAAAGCATGTTCCGCTACAACGACAAGAGACAAATGTAAAAACTTGGCAATACCTTAAACTGAGAATTCCCAAGAATTAAGGATACCTATGAACTCAGAGCAGCACATCAAGCAACAAGGTCCCGATATATCAAATCAACTCCATAATGGAGAATCCCCACTTGTGGTATTACACTGGGTTTGTTGTTGTAGTAATGGAGAAACCTTATTGTTCTACTAAAACTTACCCTGTATCTGTACTTACATTCATTCTGTAACAGGACAAGCTGATCATAGTGTCAAATTCTAGCCATTTTTAGATTATAATTGTGACAATGCTCACCCCTTTTCTAACTAACATCACTTTCATATTGGAGCATCGTTTCATAGTCCCAAGGTCATACTTAAATCATTTCCACGTTTCGGCATGCTAGACATTTTGTAACCCACATCTAAGACTTCGCCACACAAAACAGCTTTCATCTAAAGGATGTATATCTTTCAGTTGTTTCGTTTAGATACAGGCAGGAATAATATTCTCCAACATTGAATTGGTTGATACCTTGGGGCTGTTGGAAACTTTTCCAACTTCAAGGAACATTCATCAATTGATCACACATTACCTTGAATATTATGTATGGGATCACTTTTAGTCCCAAAATATAAATAAAGAAATTGTCTCTCCCACCAATCTCTGGCTAATGTAGAGGGAAAAGAAAAAGGCGTTTCAACTCTTAGCTTAAATATCCCAAACAACCATGAGTTGCAACATCGAAAGCACAGAGGGAATAACAGAAACAAAAAGAACTAGCTCATGCAACTAACATACAACAGAAAAAAGAACTTTAGACATTGCTTTCACCATTTTGAACTTGTCATCAAGAAACTGTATGCACCTCATTAGTTTCGACTACAGTAGAAAAGGATGTATTACCAACAAAAAGTTGACAATACAGATTCGATCTGCTTCAAGAGCATGTCTTTTTTCAAAATTCAAATAAACTAAAACAGAAAGCTCTCTCCCTTATGTTTTACTTTAGATTATGTAGAACCAGAAACCTTTCAACCTTATAACAGTTTTGGGGAAAAAATGGACCTGAATTCAGATATCGTAACAAGATGCAATGTCACAAAAACCCACATGAACTTTCTTCTTCTTCTTCAGAAACAGTTAATATTCATGTCACTTCTTACTTTATCAGAGAAATATAATCAACTCGACTAGGTATTCAAGAAAATAACTATCAAGAAAGCCGGAGGATTCAAGTTCCATACCTCAGCAGTTGTACCGGTGGTTGCTAATTTTATCCTTCCATTAATTGGATCCCTGTGAACTCGAATCTGGAATAAAATTTTACCAGCAATCACACTCAAAAGTCAAAGAGAAACAAATTCTACGGAAAGAGAACAAAATATCAGAGACATTAGCTGTCCACATACCACGCCGATCGTGTAAGGAGCTTGCCTCAGTGCCTTTTCAACAGCAGCTATGAAATTAGGCTGAACAACTCGCAGAGGAAGTGTAGCCTCGGGAAATAAAACAACTCCTAAGAAGATGAGTAAAATAAAGCACATAAGACACTATAACGGACGTTAAACTACCCAAGGCAAACCCACACAATTAACATTTGCTGCCTAGAAATCTGAACTCTAAAGTAATTGTTGAGCTGAAAGAAAAGCTTACATGCTAAGTTGGGAACAACTAAGCAAACATACCATGAAATTAGCTGGAAAAATAGTATTTGACCATTTTACAGCTGTACTAGTGCTAACTGAATGAAAGCTTAAGATATTACTCCATAGCTACCATCTAGAATTAACTTAAATTTGTAAGGAAATGAAATGATTCTTGTAGCTAGATAACTAGAAAATGGTAGAGAAACCGCTGTCATGAATCTTAAATAAAGTATTTAGGGTTTCAAACTTCTGAAATGGTTAATCTAAATAATCACTAGAAAATCATGGTTAGATATAAAAGACACAAATTTCAGATTATTTTTTTTTAAAAAGGAAAAGTGAAATTCATTTATGGTAAAAGACTTGAAGTGCAGCCACTTCTCAAGAAGAAACTGAGACAACATAGGATCTAGCTGAACTTCACAAACATCATATAGTAACATACCTCACATCAAGAATTGCACAACTAAGACAGCTTGTGTCAAACAATTCGTGGTCATATTTCCTTCTCCTCCATAAATACTTACATATACATATATATATATATAGATATACAAATATATATATATATATTTAGTAGAAAAAAAGCATAGCCACAAGGCAACCGCATAATACAAGTACCTTCAAGATAGAATAGAGGAACATTTAAGACAGCCCCGCCGTCCAAGAAGACCAGCCTGTTATGAGTATCCTCGACATCTGACACAAGAAAATGTAAAAACAATAAGTCAAACAGCGTGGAGAAATACATCATCCTGAAAAAGTAATTGAAAAATGAAAATTGAAAAGCAGAATACACCTACCACCAAGGTAAGAATGTAAGGCAGCCAAAGAGGTGTCATAAGTAAATTCACCAGATGCGGATGCTCCCCTCGAAGTACGATAACTATGATCAATAGCCAAGTACAAAAAAAGATCATTTCATAATTGGTACTTTTTGTAACGAAATTCTTAATTGATACTTGTTATGAGATGAAACTCCATTAGATCACAGAGCTGAAAAATGTTACTCACACTGTTTCATTATATGGCATTCGTTCCTTTTTGGTCTATTCCGAAACAAATGACAACTTTCTTTATTTGGAAATTCTTTAACTTTAAACCTCTCATTCTACCCTTATAAATGTTTAAAACTACAAGTTCCAAGGATACTTTTGTTACGTGGGTTATTAAAAAAAGGGTACTTTTGCTATGTGCAAAAGTTCTTTCTTAAGTTTCACGCCCAATCAAGCACCGTCATTTTAAAAAAGAGGAGACTGAATATATCAATCAGCACATTGGGACTATGTCAGAAGAATCAGATTGACTGGCCTCCAACTCAGATTTGAACATATTAGTGTTTGGGACAACTTGCATGCACCTGAACTATACAAACGGATACCTCCTATTTCTCACCAGCAAAACTACCGAGTAACTCTACCTACCAAAGCTTAAGTAGATAGGACAAAATCACTTAGCACTTATTTGTCTCCGCTAAGATTTGAACATGATCTCCTATGGTTTTCATTCCACTTGATTGACTGTAAAGCCACACCCTTATAAATTTTCAAATTTCTTATAAATTTCCATTTTTTATTATCAATATAAGTTTGAACCAACATAACTAATATGAGAATACATTAATGTACTTATTAAGACATGAAGCTATCTAGGTAACATGAAAAATACGTCCTTTTTAAAAGATCTAAGAAGAGCTAAAATTGTATCTTGCACCCCCATGGCTTTGGTTTAGTGCTAAGAGCTCCGCGCGTGATGCGTTGGTTTGGCGCATGTCACGGATTCGAATTCTACCACAGACAAAATCCTAGTATTCAAGCGGAGAATAATAGAACGGGAGCCCATTATCCACCGAGTTTTGAACTATGCGCCACAAGCCCTCGGGGATTTCTTGGTTATAGAAGAAAAACAACTAAACATGTATCCCTCCATTAAATTTGAAGAAGTTGTGTAGCATTAGATGATTAGAAAGACAAGTTTAAGGTGACAAATTTAGAGGCAAAAAGAGAAGTGACTGAATAAGGCACAAAGATCCTCTTGCATTCTTCTACTACTACGATGATACCTACCGTCCAAGTTAGAAGTTACTCCCAAATACTCCAAGAGAATAGGGATTCTTCTAATTTCCCAAGTCATCCAATTGCCAACATTTTAACTTCTCTCCTTTTATCTGAGTAGCCAAGCAAAGAAAAATTATTAAATGCCCAACATAATTTTAATGGAATTCCTTAGTGGGCAAACTTATTCGGTACTTGTGCTGGTGGGAGGTAGCAAGTACCCGTGGAATAGTCGAGTGCACGCAAGCTGGCCCAACACCACATCATCAAAATATATATAATTTAGTGGAATTTTCAACAAAAGAAAATTATGAATTTCATATATTATTCCTTTCTATGGTTTTTGTTGACGATACTAATACATTGTCTCTTTACGTCTTCTTGAGCCAAGGGCCTTTCGGAAACAACCTCTCTCTGCACCCTCGGGCTAGGGGTAAGGTGACTACCCTCCCCATGCCCCACTTGTGAGATTTCACTGGGTTGTTTTTGTTGTTGTATATACCATTCCTTTCATTTTCGTTTCCAATTTGCAAATAAATGATATAGCTAAATTAAGCATATAAATCTCAAAAAAAAAAAAAAAGACCCATCTGTCCAACAACTTCCCTTGGACTCTCCAAGAACAACGATTACTATAAACTAAAAACGCCAAATAAAATTTTTAATAACACATCGAAATTGAAACGGAAAATCAGAGTACGATAAACAGTAAAATTTTACGTTAATTCATCGTCTGATGATTCGTCTTCATCCACTTCTTCAACTTGCAATTCCTCAGATTCCAGCTGGCGAATCTGCTCCATTTGGTACCTTTCTCTCTCTAGAATTCTATCTTCCTCCATTTTATTCTACTATATTTCGATTCAATCAATTTGTAAGTGTTTTATACGAGTAGTAAAAATACACTACAACGTTTGGTAGACTGATTAATGAATGAACCTACGAGAACCGCGAAGAGCAGGAGATTTGCCCGATGGACCCTTAAACGGCAACGTTTGCATCAACACACAAGTCATCTATCTATATTTTATATACTATCTAATAAGAGGGAAAGCAAGGAGCTCTCGGTCAACATGCTAGCTTGCCCTTGAGGGTATTTTCGGTATTTCTCAGAGTTTTGTGCTGTCATGATGCTGTAGGAAATGCTAGAGTCCGAAACCCAAGTAAGCTAAATTTGGATAAATAGAACCAAAATAAGTCCAAAAAAAAAAACATAGAACGGAACTATGTATAACGCTACAGTATGTGGCGCTATACACTAACGGTAATTGTGTCGTTAGTGTATAGCGTCACATACTATGGCGTTATACATACTGAATTTGTCTGACACAGGTATAACGCCATAGTATGTGGAGTTATACCTATTTGTATAGGTAAAACGCCTTGTACTGTGGCGTTATACCTGCTTCATGGGCCCACCAATAATTCAAAAAGCGTATAGTGCTTACTGCATTGGCGCTATACAATTAAAAAAAAAAAAACATCTTCGGCCAGGCATTCTATATAAAGTGGTTAGAATTGCATTTCATTCAATCACAAAAAAATTTCAACTCTTGATCGAACGTTTATTGTTGTTAAAATTCTCAAGCATTTTTTCATTATGTCTGAAGAGCGTAGAATACGAGTTTCATTATATTGAGGGGGGGGGGTGAGGTTGTGATGGAGAATAACTCAGTGGACTACAATTTACCTGCTCAGTGTCATGTTAAATTGCCACTAACCATGGAGTACGATAAATTGATATCGTTGTTATGCAAAAAAATGGGTGTGAGCAAACGTTCAGTGTTACTTAAAGTAACCGGACGATATCCGTATTCCGTCACTCCGCAAGGGGTTGCTTTTTACTCGGAGTTTAACATCGACGATGATGAAACTTTGAGTGATTTTCTGAGGACTCCGGATGAATGTCGGGAATTTCTTTTAATCACAATGTTGGAGATGTACGTGAAGGTTGTAGACGTTCCAAAAAA